>MU186032.1:12756-98906 GCA_016904865.1 Pissodes strobi | reverse complement strand
CATTGTTCTCGGCTTTTAAAAAGTTTTCATTCATTATTCATGGGGGGATATATCTCCTATGTCCACCCCCGTGGCTACGCCACTGTGCACGCGAGTTGATGTTCACAGTTACATTTTACAATTTTCTATTATAAATTGATGCAAAATATGGCTTATCGGATATTTGTTGAAAGGTAATTAGGCCTGGATTGTAAAAATGCTATCTGAATACGTCATCTGTCATTTTGACAGTTTTGTTAAAATTTAAAATCAAGATATCGCTTATGGGGTATCTATTAAAAGGTATTTAGGCTTATATTATGGCTTAGATTCAAAAAAGTCATTTCAACATGTTATCTGTAAGTTTGTCACTTCTGACATATTTTTGAAATGTCTTATTTAAAGGTAATTTTAGTGGTGCCGATCAGACACACCGCTCGTCGAGCGCCATAGGATCTCCCTTTAGTGGGTGAGCCACTACCGTAACAAAAAATATACAAAAGAATTATATATTTAGATGCCGATTGAACAATGGCTGAACCGTGTACTAGCATATTTTTATTTTTTCTTGTTCAATCGTTTGTTTCGTTCCTATAAATTGACAGAGTAATTTTAAAATATAAATATTGTGACTGTGTATATGTGTGTGATGTGCATGAAACAAAAATGTGTAATGCTACAACTTTTTGGTTAAGTGATAAATTTTTATCTCTTTTTTTTTAGAGCCAAGGCTCCACATAATTCAGGTCAGAACTTTATTTGATGGTGAGATGAAACAAAATGAAATAAAAGAAACTCTTTTGACTGCGGTGTACCAAAAGTGTTGCCTGCAAAATCACAGAACAATACAAGATTTAGCCAAGAATTTCGCTATTCAGTTCCGAAGAAGATGACTCGCAGTAAATAGAACTAAGCGTGAGTTTTTGAGAAAAAATTAAAATTGGTTGAAAAACTCTTTGTTTTTAAAATCATTTTTGCCAAAAAAACAGATGGTGCTGGACGTCCAAAATTAGAATTTTCGCAGCTCACCTACAGCGGTAAATTTCGTAGAACAGAAAATTTAAGAAAATCAGATAGCAACGAACTTCTGTTTGCAGCTCAGATGAACTTAAAAACCAATGACAGAAAAACGACAGCTAAAAGTATACGCAACAAAATAATATTTCAAATGAATCATGGGGGAAGTAGAAATCAATTGAGCAGTGAAAGAGCCTTTTCTTTAACAGTAGATGTTAGATTATCTAAAAGACAGTATCAAGAGTTGAGGAACGTAGCAAAGGAAAATAACTCCAATCTTTATCCTACATATAACCAAATTAGAGAAGCCAAAAAGTTGTGCTATCCCAACGATATTACAGCCACTGAACATTCTGCCTGCGTAAAACTGCAGTCATTATTTGATCATACGACTTGTAGATTACTTTCAACTCTAGAACTGGATGTTTTTAAAGGCTTAAAGCAACGTGAATGATTTCCAAATGGGGTATGGATGGCAGTTCTTGCCAAAAGGAATGTAAGCAGGCTTTTGAAGGTAATTAATTAGATACTAATTTACTTATGACATGTTTGGTTTCACTGCAGTTATACACCCAAAACAAAAAAAAAATGAAAATATTGTAATTTGGAATAATCCTGTACCTTCATCCACAAAGTACTGCCGGCCATGTAAAATTCAATTTTTGAAAGAAAATATTGAAGTGTCCAAAATTGAATATAGTGTTATGCAAGCCGAAGTTGATAATTTAATTCCAACAAAGTACCTGATAAATGAACACCGTTTTAATATAAATCATGACCTTTACATGACAATGATAGACACAAAAATTATAAACACTTTAACTGGTGCTTCGTCGCAAAAATATGAACGACATTGAAAAGGTCTCCGAAGACCCATAAAAAATTCGGAATAACATCTCTTCACCTTTGCATACGATGCTTTGAATGTCTCCTAAAAAATGCACATCGTTTACCACTTAAAAAGTGGCAAGCACGGGGTAACGACAAACTTGTTATTAAAGTACAAAAACGTAAAATTCAAACTGAATTTAAATCTCGCCTAGGAATCATCGTTGATCAACGAAAACAGGGCAGTGGTACGTCCAATCATGGAAACTGCGCAAGACATTTTTTTTCGAAATTGTGATATTTCGGCCGAAATTACAGGACTGGACAAAGGGTTAATATACAAATTTTTTGTCATTTTACAGGTCATTGCTAGTGGAATAAATGTAAACAAAAATGAATTTGATACGTATGCAATGGAAACTGCTAAATGTTTTGTATCGGAGTAGGTATCCCTGGTACAAAATGCTAGCGGGTGTTCAAAAATGCTAATACATGGTTCAGCCAATGTACAATCAGCACCCGTGCCAATAGGACAGTGTTCTGAAGAAGTCCAAGAGGCATGCAATAAGGAATACAGGAGATATAAGGAATACCACTCCCGAAAGTTTAATAGAGTTACCACAGTTGTCCTTAATAACATGCTTGTTTCATCTGATCTAAAAATTAGTAGTTTAAGAAAAAGACTTTCAATTAAGAAAATGAAATGAAAATGGTTTCTTTAACAGCGATACAAGCTTCGACAATGATTCGGAATAGATAAAGTGTGCAACTAAAGCTATGTTTTTATTGTTGTTTACTCAAATGATTCTTTTTGTTAATGTAATTCTGTGGTTGTTATTAAATTATAGCTGTTTAAATAAATGTTTCGCATAACTCAGCTTTCTTAACTCTGCACATTACCTTTGTTGATGTTTGTGTCGATTACCTGTATATTTTTGGGACCATTACATGTCTAAGAAAACCTATATTATCCTTCAAAAATTGTTAAAAAAATGTTCTTTATTCGAAAGGTTCATTAGTTCTTAAGATATAGACCCTAAAAGTTGTACATGTTTTGCAATTTGTAACTATTTATATTTTTATCACAGACACAAGGTCTTCAATAGTTTATGCAATTTCACCCTAGGTAAAGCTTTCGAAATAGCAAGATATGATTAAATTTTACTGTGGTCCATAATTTTATGATATTTATACGGGGTCATTTAAGCGGTTTATTAGTGATATTAACTCACTTTTTTATTGTTTTTAATTATTACAACATACATTTTAATAGATTTCTTGAGTTAGGACTTTTTAATTTTTTTACGAAATTCTGGCCCACAAGAAAATTTGTTTTAGCTGCTTTAGCAAAACGACGAAAACACAGAAACTTTGCTCTCGACATCATTTGTAATTTGATTGATTTTAGGATTGATTTTCTTCTTGATAGACAAAAGAAACTTAATAATAGAAGAAAAAAACACTTTAGTATTTAATAGAAACGTTGTGGAAATATTATTTAATATATTAATACTAATTAATATAATTAGCGAAACAAGGCATAACTTTTCGTGGTTGATTAAGACAGCAATTTTACTCAAATTGTAAAACTGCTTGCTCGACACAACACAACTCGACACTAAAACAGTGGCCAGACGACTCAATGTTGCGAACCTATGATGTCACCTATTTATGCGCGGAGTCTCAAAATGGGTTTATACATGTTTTAGGGCTGGATGTTAAGAATTTATGGAAGCAATAAATTTGACCTTAAGAAGCAATTACTTTCAATATAAAAACAATTTTTATCAAGAACTAAATGGCTATGTGGTGTGTTCCCTATATCATCCACTATTGCCCAACTAGTCATAGAGCTTGTGAAAGAACATGTATTAAAAAACTTTTCTTTTTCAAGCGTTTTATTGACTATTTTATTGCTCAGCAGCTCCACCAGAAAATAGAATTGGCGATATTTTAACCTTCAATAGTTTACCACTCAAAATTGCAATTTACATCAGAAACAGAGAAAAATATCGAAATAAGTTTTCTCGATCTAACATTAATTCGAAATAAAAATAACGAAAAAAAAACAAAATGGTTGTATACTATCCATTTGGTCACGAAGATATCACGATGATATTTAGATTTTGATTCCCGTCTCCCTAAAAATCAAGGGAATAGCGTTTCAGTTGGGTTAAAACACTTTTTTTCCTGTCTTGCCGAACAGGGATTTTCCCATCATCTTGGAAAGTCGCTCGAGTGTAATCTGTTCCAAAAAAAATGCAAGAAAACCACGCCCTCAAACTATCGCCCAATTGCCTTGTTTCCAATAATCTCCAAAGTCATGGAATCAGCAACTACTCAAGTACTTTGAGACCAACGGAATTACTTAGCGATAACCAAGACGGCATGGCCGATTGCCCAACAAAGTGCCATCTTTCCGACTGCCAACTTCTCTCTGCAACTGGCTTGCCAGTTTCCTTAAGAACCAATATCTGCACCTTGCAGTAGATGGACACATCTCAGCCACATCCGAGTATATCCACCACCGAGTAGCGACATTACGGGTTTCAATTTTCATGGCGCCTGCGCGAAATATTGTTTATCTGTCATATGACAGAGCAAAGGATGTTTCATTTATAGTCAGGCGGTTGATGTATTTGTTGCGATCATGGATCAAGTTTCGTCTAGCGGAAATCAGTTAAAAAAAGAATAAATTTATATTTTGGTATTAGAGTATCTCTCTCAACGCAGGACAATCAAAATTTTTCGCCGCAAATACATTATTGTCATTTAAAAAAAAATTAAAAGTTTAGAAGAGCGAAAATGTATTTGAAAAAAAAAATCTTGGCTAAGAGTGCCTCTCTACCTCTCTAACCCCAATTAACCAGAGTAAAAAGACTCTTCACTAGTCCCAACTAACCAAAACTAATCCGAACCAACCACAGCTCTTCCTCAATAGAAACCAACACTCACCCAAACTACTCAGACTAATCAAGATTAACTAAAACTAACCAAGACTAAGCAAAACTAAGCCTAATTAACCAGAGTAAAGAGACAAGCGCGTTAAGTGCGCTTGTCTCTTCACTACCCAAAACTAACCTAAATCAATTACAGCTAATCCAACCTAATCAAAACTAACCAACACTAACTAAAACCAACCCAAACTTATCAAGATTAACCCAGACTAACCAAAACTAACCCAGACTAAGCAAAACTAACCCCAATTAACCAGAGTGAAGAAACAATCGCGCGTAGCAAAATTAATCAAAACTAACTTTAATTAATCCAACAAGCGCAATGAGACAAGCGTGCTACGCGCTTGACTAAACCTACCTAATACAGAACCAAATTTAATCCAAACTAACAAAACACATGGAACTAATATGTCAATTTAAATAATTTCTATAACATTTTCCATATAAAGAATTTCCGCGAAAAAAATTATACATGTTTAGAGAGGAAATTACTAGTCAAATAGAATTAGTATGTAATTTTCATCTCCATAACAGATATCCGATATTCAAAATTCCAAAAAAAAAATTTTTCCATTAATTAGACATTTTCGGAATAACACCATATTTTATTAAATTAGGAGCTGATGCAAAAACCGAAAACCCACTTTTTGTGTTTTTCGAATTGGGCATGGATTTCCACTAATTTCGTCATGCCCTATCGATTTTTAAACAGAGATATGACGAAAAGCCACTACATTTCCATTCATGCAAAACCAGACAAATCCATTTTTTTTTCTTTAAGTTTTAATATTTCTTTTACTTATACATATTAATATTCTTTCCATTACACTTTTAAAAGGAATTTGATGTCAATACGTTTCTTAAAATTTTAGTTTAGTTTTATTATCAAAATATTTTTTTTAAGATATTATATATGTAGGTTCAAATTAAATGTGCTTTAATAACTTTTGAGTAAAGTTCTCATTTTTGATACACCCCCAGAAGCTTTCGTCATTTTTATTTATAATTTAGAAATCATTTTTAATAAGGAATTTGAGAAAATTTCCATAGGGGATCAGATTTCAAATACACTATTACATTTATTTGAAAATATGAAATTTGATGCTCCTTGTGAAAATTTTTCCAAACTATTTCTGTTAAAATTATTTGCTAGATCTAAGATATTTGATATTTTACACATTAACATTTAGAAAGAGAGATTTGAAATTTAATAAATCAAAAACAAAAATACGTAAATTAAGAAATTTGATGCATGTATAGACGGTAAATAAACTATTTGTTAATATTTAAAAAAATATATAATAAAGTTTAGATTTAACTACTTGTGTCTTCTGGCTCCAAAGTACCCAAATTTGGAGAGGCAAGTTCATGCCGATATTTTATTTACGCTAAACCAATAATTGAAAGATTTTGATAAGGCGTTGTAGGTACCATAGGAAGTGACAATAAACACTTTATGTTCCGCAATTAAAACTGTGTAAATACCTTTAAAATGGTACCCAGTCGCCATCTTAAGAATTATAACTAAGTATCAATTTTATGTCAAAATGTAGTTTTTAGCCCTACCAGCTGTATCCCGCATGCGTTGCAATGCTGTGCAAAGAAGGACATATAGTTTGTATTTTATTTATTTCAAAGAAATGCTTTTTTTTTCTTGTTAGGTCTGGTGTGTACACAAATAAGTCTGATGGCTGTTCGACGCATGAGCAGGAGACAGATAGGCACATACAGTCATTCATTTTAATATTTTTATATATAATATATATAAAATTTTTTCAGTTTGAATCAACTTTCGGTTATATTAGTTTCACTTAGTCTCAACTTATTTTACTTATTTGAACTGGTTCCAATACGTTATAATCAATTTTAATAGGTTTGGTTAGTTTGGGTCAGTCGTCTATTCAACTATCGGTTAGTTTCACATAGTCTTAACTTATCTTACTTATTTGAGCCGGTTCCGATACGTTATAATCAATTTTAATAGAATTGGTTAGTTTGGGTTAGTCGTCCAATCAACTTTCGGTTAGTTTCACTTATTCTCAACTTATTTTAATTACTTGAGTCGGTTCCGATACGTTTGCCACACTCTTTGTATTGTAACACAAATTTAATTAGACCTCATGATACGAATTTTTTTCGTAACGCGGTACGAATATTAGAAAACCATGTGACGCGGCCTTGAAAAATCACTCTCATAAAAGCAAAGAACGATTCACTTCAAAAATCATTTATATTGCAATACTATTTCTGTTAATTTGTTTCACCAAATTTTATTTTTTCTAGACTATAAACTAAAAATGTTTCTTTTGTGTGTGATAAAATAAAGAAAACAAAATGTTCTTTTAATAAAGTTTTTCAATGATATTCATATTAATTCAACCGCAAATATCCTTATCTCATTAAGTCCTTCAAATTATCGATAGTGTAAACGAGTTCTTCACAATTTAACCAGTGAAGTAGGTTGTTTATCTGTCAAACATGTCAAATGAGAGAGAAAGAAAATTTGACCCCCAAACTTCAAAGGTTCCGACAGTTCCTGTCGCTACTCGGTGGTGGATGTACTTGGGCCACATTCACCATTACCGCGGGTGTGCCTCAGGGCGCCATACTCTTGACCTGCCGATAGAAACCAATAATACTGTTGAGAGTTTTGCAGATGACAGTACCCTTGTCTGTCAATTTAGATCGGAAAAGCCTTTACCAGCGGCTGGGACATATCACCGCAGACAGGAGCAGGTTACAATAATGATTCAAGATCTGGAGCGAATTCGAACTTGGGACGACAGAAATTTGGTCCAGTTCAATGCAGAAAAGACCCAAGCGGCCACGTTTGCCAAAAAAGCCAATACGACGGGCCCTGACATCATTATGGCAGGATCGACCATTCCTTCATCCTCGTCAATCGGACTACTCGGTGTCGTACAACGCTAGCTGGTGTCAAATCATCTATGAATTGTTATATTTGTGGGGCTAAACCTACAGAAGTGAATAATCTGGTCAACAGCAATATGTCCTAGTATGACCACGTTGCTTGCATTTTGCATCGCAAAATCAGCCTCGCAGAAGCTTGGTGCACTGGTTCACAACAAAAATCTTTATATACTGCAGCAACTGCTCTGTGTCTACAAAGCGCAAATGTGGTTTAATTAATTTTTGATGGAAATCATTTTAAAACATACACGTCCTCATGGAAAGAAAATGCATTTTCTTATAATTTGTATTAACATGTTTTAGGCTGCTGAGAGATAAAAACAAATTAAAAAGCTCTATAATGATGAGCGAAAACGTTGACAAAGTAACAATGAAATATTTCATTAACCTGTACCCAAGATTTTCCTCATCATTTATTTTCCAGTTACCATTATTCATACCTCTCACACATGTTTTAATTTCGTATTTCAATGAATTTTTGTATTCCTGATATAATCTTCATTTAAAAGTTCTCTAACAAAAGTGATCAAGCTCAAGTTAGAAGATGTAGTGTGTCATACACATGTATATTTCCTAGTTTCTTTTTAGCAAGTAATGTGTCATACTTTTTGAAAACTTGCTCATATATTACTCTAAAAATATTTTTAACCCTTATGCTTAGGCATTAATAGAGTAACTTGAAATACGCGCAAAATTAACACCGAAATAAATAATAACTAACCATTAAACATATACATAGGGTCAGAAATGTACAGTTTTTAGGTACTTTTTCATTCATCTTTTAATATGGTTAACCAATATACAGGACATATATAACAGTTATTCTGAGATTTTATTATTGGTAAAATATAATACTACAATTATGGTTTATAAGAAAATATATGGTTTCGTTTGGTGAGTTAGCCGGCAGGATTGTCCTATTTAATCCCACAGAAATAACCTAGACCAGCAGATCTGGTTACCTGATGAACAATGCAGAAATATGATATTATATAATAAAGGTTTTGAAATAGAAATACTTAACATAGAACGACATCACTCCTGCGGGCGTACCACATTGACCCGCTTTTAAAAATGTCAGTTATGGAGTGGTGCAAGAGAATTTATCTGATTTGTTTAGCTCTTGCTACTAATGTACGCAAGCACTTGAAATTATATATAACTCAGTTTTGTCGTTTTACCATCGTGTATCTTTAAAACTAATATTTTACGATATATCTTACTTGCAACATTAGCCAGTAAATCTAAATTCCGCCAACAAGAAACCGCACATACGTACTTCCCATCATTCAAATAAGCGTATTTAAAGCGAACACGCTCGTTTGCACTCAGATTCCACAGATGGGATTATGGCGTAGGATTCGATTTGCTTAAAAGGATTTCTCTCCTACGAAAAAGATCGGAAACGGTTTTGAGGAACACTGTTCGATTTGTAAGACGCCTCTCTTTTCCATATAAATCCTGATCATTAGCCTGGAAATAAAATACTACCCAAATGCGCTGCATGATAAATCTGCAGTTTTCCCGGAGATGGAGGGCTTTCGATAAATCTAGAAAATATTTGTGATTGCGTTATTTGCATTATTATCAAAGAGATTGATCTAAATATTAAAAATACTGGCGATAATAACAACTATAATCATAATGTAATTTCGGAAGAGCAAAAAGGTTGTAGCAGGAACGGTCAAGGATGTAAGGAACAGTTTTCCTTACATTTTAACAACATTAATAATAAACTCTGCGATAAGACAAATAGAAAAACAGCAAAATAACCTACTATCATGTATATAGATTACAAGAAAGCTTTTGATTCATGGCTAAAGAAAATACTAGAAATGTACAAATATATTTCCAACTATAAGAAATTTCCTGTCAGCCATCACGAATACTTGGAGAATAAGCATACACTTAACAGGAAAAGAAGGAATAAAAACCGACATATTTATTTATAAAAAAAATACGATTACTGATAGATGAAAGGAGGAGGATACTAAAGAATACGTTTAATCGATTAGAACTTCAAGGACTTAAAGAACAGAATATTTTAAACGATTAAGGAACAGCTAGATTGGGAGTCACATAAGGTAAAATAAGACGAAGACTAGAGGAAACTAATCCAAGCATACGGATTCTAACAGGAAGAACAAATATCGCTTGAAGGAGAAGCGAAACACAAGAGAAGAAATTAGTATATAAATAGCGAAATGGAAGCAAATATGGTTAAATACAAAAAAAAAATCTAATAGCAAGACCAGTTCTCGTTAGACTTGCTATAATTGAAATCGTAAAAGCATAATTAGGATAATACACAATAAAATTATAAAAAATTGTTCTAGAAGACGCATTAATTGCATTGAATAAACAGGTAATCAAAACACAAAATCGAATAGGGTATTCTAAGAAACCAAGATTGGAAAAAATAGAATAACTAAGAATACATTAATGCAATCTATCGTTGGAATCAAAAAGACAATCGAAGGAAATCTCGTATTTACTTAACAAAAAAACGTGAACATATCTGAAATACTTCGCAATCTAGTTGCGTCGTTTGAGCAGATACAAAAATCGGCCTCTATCAAAATATGTCATCTAATAATAAGGCAGATAATATATTGATAAAGCCTGGAATAATGATCTTTTCAAAGAAGCCAAAAGATCTTGCAAAAAATGCTCGAATCTCTCGATTGAATCTTTTTATTTAACATTTTGACAATACTCAATTATTATTATATATTGTAAGTTGTAGCGTTGTAAACGCTACCAAATCCAGACATACAGTATCTTTCCTTTCACTGGTAGATTCATGTGGTTGATATTCTCTTTGCCTTAACATACCTATTTTGAACTTAGAAGTTATTTTTTAAAACAATTTACAACATTAACTATTTCATACTTTAGAATATCTGGGACCGTACCCAAACGGTATCTGGGTACAGCTCCGAAGTGTTCTGTGGTCGTCTCTAATTTTCGAAGGTTCTCTTTACGGGTGTCAAGAATATCTTTTGGAGATTGACCTGGGGTTGCCAATATGGTCATTGATGACGAGTGGTCTTCCCTTCCGACCGATGGATGTGTATGAAGAGAAAAAACAATATTCCAAAGTCGAGATATTATCGTTGTAGTTTTGGCCATTAGGTCCATTCTTAATCATTCATCCTGAGATAAATTAGTAAGCACCCTATCATATTTTCACGTATTATCAGAAATATAGTCTCATAAAATTATTTTAGGGTACCATTTTCAAAAGGCATGTTATATATTTGTGTTTGTATATTAGATAGTTAAAATTATTTAAAATTAGGGTTCTTCCTTCGCTCGGTCTTTCGCTAACCTAGAGAATTTCTCAAGGTTAATTCCTACCAGTTTGAGTCCTTTTTTGTCGTACTGATGTTGACTCACATGGCGTGACGTGCAGCTTCACATGGCGCAGTAAAGCAGCCAGCTGAGTAGCCGTATGAGTGAGGGAATAGCTATCAACCATAGCCATTGAATTCCACTTCAGTTTAGTATGACCTTCATATAAAAATTACATACAAGTAAACCGTAAAATTACTTACTTTACTTACCTTACCTTATCTTTATCGAAACTACCGTTAAATGCATTTTTAGTTTTTTTTATCTTTTATCGTATCTATTACCATTTCTTACTGTTATTAATACCGAATTTCTTCATTACCGTATACAATATCTTGTTGCCCTGTCTTGCTATATCATTGTAATTATCTGATTTACTTTTTAGTATTGCGTACACTTACTTAAATGTTACGTACTTACATAACTATAACTTTAGGTTTTTATCCTTAAGCGGATTACCGCATTGAGCTCACCTCGATATCCTCTGTATGTGTTCATTGACTATATAGGTAAATTTTCTTCACAAGTTATTTCAATTTGATTTAATATATTTTCCAGCTATTTATTTGTCCAGTGATATTATCGTTGCCATAGGATTAATTTGTAATTAATTTTCTTAAGTTCTGTAATTAGCCAGAGCGTTAAAAATTCAGGTTTTAGTTGCGAATATATAACTTATCTCGGGGCCAACTACATGGTCTGCCTTTCACTGGTAGATTTATGGGTGAGTATAAAAGACTGAAAGGAATTTTTAAAAGCGCAATCAGGGGGGTAAAAAAGTCGCCAAATGATAGGGCAATTAATAACTCAAACAACTACACTAAATGCATGTGAAATATAGTCAATTCCAAAAAAAAGGACACTTAAGAAACAAAACACCAGACTGTTCCCAAGACTTTAATGACTTTTTTGCAACCATTGCTTCCAGTATACATAAAGAAATTCCTCAAACTGATCCAACACCTACATAGAGGTTAGAGATATTATCGATAAATTGAAAAACAAAAATAGTTCAGATATATACAACCAATGTTAGGATATTAAAAACAATAAAAAATATAATAATCGTACCGCTTGCGAAACTCATTAATCAATACAATGTCTTTACTACCTATTATCTCTAAAGTATTCGAAAAAGGGATATCCAACTAAATGGTTTACTTCTTTGAATCAAACAATCTTCTCTCTATTGCTCAGTACGTCTTTAGACAGGACAAGGGAACTATGGGTGGTTTATTGGAATTTCTTGGGAGCGTGATGGATGCATTTGAGGATCAGCAGTACTCTTCGGCTCTTTTCTGCGACCTAAGTAAGACCTTAGACTGTGTTTCGCATGACCTTCTTCTCCGCAAATTAAAGTACTATAAGTTTAGCGAATCAAGTGTTACCTTGACACATTCTTATCTTAAAGACCGGTCTCAGATTGTTCCGCTGGGTAAGGTGTCATGCAAGGTTGACTATTGGTATCCCGCAAGGACCTATAGTAGCCCCAGTACTCTTTTCAATCTTTATTAATAAGTTGCCACTGAGTCAATCACTGGCAAAATCAGTACTGTTTGCTGATGACAATACACTTTATATTACTGGGGACTCGGAGCAAATAGAGGAGAGGAGGCTGTGGGTGGCACAGTCTGAAGCGAAACAATAGTTTCGAGCCAATAGACTCCTATTAAACCAAGATAAAATATGTAATTTTATGTTTACATTACGGCAAACTAACAATAACAATAACACTGACAATAATGCTGAATTCCTGGGAGTCTATTTGGATTCAACACTGAAATGGGATGTGCATGTGGAGAGTGTGTGTGGAAAGCTTGAGGTGCGTACAGACCTGACGAGACGCGCGCGCGACAAGCACGAGACGCGCCGACAACGCGCCTGCTACGCGAACGCGACGCGCACGGTTTTCTCGCGCACCTGCTGTGAGCCATGTAGACAGACGCGCGCGCCACGCGACTAAGTTCTATTGCACTTCTTTAATGATTCTCGCGCGATTGCTACGCTCCTACTACTACCCGTCCACACTGCGCCTCGCTATTTCTTTGATCTGCCGTCGAAAAACCGACAGCAGACGGGTAGCGACGCGCCTCGGACAGGCGGCGCTAGCGCCGCGCGCGCACCCCGTCCACACTTAGGAATTTGAACTGTCTCGTGCGTATCGCGCGCGCGTCGCGTCAGGTCTGTACGCACCTTTAGAAACGGCCTATTCGTCCTGTGTAACTTGTATGGATGTGTATCAAATGAGACCATTAGGACAGCGTATCATGCACTGTTCCATAGTGTGATGTCCTATGGCATGATTGCATGGGAACTCGGCCCACTCTTGCAGGGTTGTCAGACTGCAGCGTAGAGCAGTGAGGTCTTGGGTACAAGGATGACTGTAGGTGTCCTTTCCAGAGTTTGGGTATATTGATTTTCCCATTTGCTTACATTCTGGAGAACCTAATTTTTATCAAACAACGGGGGTAAACTGCTGACCTATGAAGATACAATACCAGGCAAGAGCGTGATCTATTTCCAGCATACGGAAGGCTGGGAAAGTGTCAAAATAGGCCTGCATATATGGCTGTGAAGTTTTTTAACAAGCTGCCACGACTTATGCAAAACTTACCTCATAAGAACTTCAAAAAAGAAATAAACTTTTTTAATCAGAAATGCATTTTACAGCGTAGAGGAATATTTCAACTTTAAACTTTAATAGTTATTCTAATGTGTGTATTTGAGTTTTAACTTTGACATTTTATTGGAATTTTAATGCGTTTGTATTCGGTATCCCTTTAATAATATATTGTTGGTCAATATTTGTTAACATTTTGAGTGAATGTTATTGTGTAATTCTTTATTAAATGAAATTTTAACATGTTCTTTTGTGATGACTGTAGGCACTTTGTGTCTTTAACATAATAAATGAATTTGAGTTAAAAAAAAGGAACTAGGCAGTATTAACGATTTAAAACTTAAGGTTAGGAGTTGGTGATCTTATAATTTTGGAAATTAGATTTTTATTAATATTTTAAGTACGATACCATACTCTCAATTAGCTTGGAGACCTAATTAATTTCAAATTGTACTCGTTTTTTTCTGAAAATTGCTTAATATTTAAATAAGTAGTTTAATTATGATCTTTGATGCTTTTGGTATTCTGAAGTCAAGGTTAGGTAGGTCTCTAAACCCAGCACAAATATTGTTTTGGACACTAGAGTTTTAAAAATGGAAACTATATCAGATTGCAAAGTAAAAATACCTAAAACTAATCCTAAACTAATGCTTAAGATGTATAAAGATTATTCGAAGTTTAATTATCATAATTTTCTGAGCGATCTTGATACAATTCACTCGGATCACCCATTTTACGAAATGATGCTGACAAAGCGGTGGAGTTTTTTTTATCAAAGCTATATTAGACGTATTTGACTTGACTACTGCTCTTTGTACAAAACGGCTAAGATTATTATCCCTTCAGCATCCTGGCTTAGAGATAAACTAACATTATTGATTCAACTTAAAAATAAAGCATTAGGTACAAGAAATATAAAACCGTATGTTAGCTAAATCGGAGAAAAGTCCTAACTTTAATATCAAATATTGAAATGTGCGGTCAGACCCGATGGTTCATATTTTTCTTATTGACAAAAAAGAGGTTCAGAACTTATCTTTTTATCATTAAATATGCCAACAAAACGTTTTTAAATAATACTTTTCATTTATTTACCTTTAAGGGGGATAACCAGAGTACATATGAAGAATAATGTATAAGATTTATACATCTATTACTTATCCAGATAGCATTAATTCTAGACTGCATTTGTGTTTTATTTCGGTAACGATACAACTTACATAATTAATAAGTAGATCCATGTCAACCCGTCATATTTCCCACCCTCTGGTCCCGGTTCCTAAAACCTTACGTCCAACTAACCTATTATTACCGGTCGTGATGTTTCCAGTACCAAAGACGTCCGACTTTTGTAAAATATTCAAACATTGTTCTCTCATCAGTACTCCAATAGCACCTAAATTTGCTTTCCTTATTTGTTGACCGCCTTGAAAAAATTAATTGAAAACTTTAGCAACTTAACACTGTTTCGGATACGCACAGGTTACTGTTTAATGAGAGTAGACTCAAGTTGTGCTCTTCGGAAAGGAAAAGGTACAAATTCAAACTACTAATTAATAACCTTAATAATGTGGATAGTCATATTGCGCAATACACGTTCTTCGACAACTCTCTATCCGAGCAGTATCTATTCCTTTGCATAACCAGCTCTAAAAGAAAGCTTTTTATTGATACAAAGCAGATTCAATAAGATGTGACAGCTATTGCTTTTCGCGTCTTTGATGGAAGGAAAAGTAGACGGCTCTGAGATAAATAGCTTATAATGTGGATGCATTAAAGTACTTGCCTTCTACGAGTAGTGATTTGTTTTAAAATGTTTTGAGAAAATTCAGATTTCACAATAATGACGTTAGGGGCCGGTAATACTCAGGAAAATATTACTTAATAATAATATTAATAAGAGCAATAATAGGTATTTAATAAGGGTAAAAATAATAAGTCCTTAAAGCAATGATATTTCATATCATAGGCACATAAGGTAAGGAATAAAAATGTCTGAGTGTGAAATAAAAGAATTAGTACTGAAAAATATTCTACAGGAATACCTAAACTTAGCTAGTTAGAAAGGTGTATGGTATGACTGGAAGCAGTATTTTGGATGAAGACCGATGTTGCATTTAAAACAAATAAACTTTGCACATTTTTCACAATAAGCACATTTCCTTTGGCTGGGGATTGAAGCAACTCAATCAACTCTATTACTTCTTTTAAAATTATTTTAGAACACTTAGGTTTTGATGCTAGAATTCCAGTAAGCTTATTTTCAGAAATGCATATCGGTATAGTATTAACATATTCACTAAAGAACCATTTATACAGAATCAGATAAATGGCCAATACCATTTTTTTGATATAATGCGGATACGATAAAGTCCTCTTAGTTTGTCGATCAACACCTGTCATTCCCTGATTGTATAAAATCTATAGTTGATCCACCTGATCATAGGCTTTTTCTTTTCTAGACCATCGCTTGCACTTGCCTTTTGAAAGGCATATTTTATCATCTTTCAAGTTGGTTGCAATGGTGACTTGGCTATTTTCATGCCATCAATTGACTCGTCTGTATCTTGAAGTGCATGATAGCAAAGTTTACAGAATAAATATAAGTTGCCTCACTCACTGTCGGAAGTTCGATGCATTGAGATCACAAGCGTACCGCAGATACCTGCATATTCTGTAAACTTTGTACTTTGAACAAAACTGTGTATGCGTAGGCAGTGGCGGACGCTGTTCCCTCGAGCGGGACGAGGAGGAGGGGTCTAGCCGGTTTTGCGTGCTTCGAGAGTGCGGGAACTTATATTTTGTTTAGTAAACTTTGATGATAGCTTCCATGAGGTTCTCTTTTTTATCAATTCTACTAGGATGGACAGTACCGATGCACTTTATGTTTCCTCCCTCCAAACAATCTAAAAAGAGCAATGAATTGAAAAAGTTATCCAAAATCACCGTACTGTTTCCTGGAAGAGATTGGAGACATGAATTTTCTGTAACAGATGAGCCTAACGAATTTCTTTCTTTTTCTCACCTGCTCCGCATAGGAATCAAATTTTAAACGATATCCTTCGGCCCTAGTAAGGCACCAAAATTTGAACCCATATCTAATGGGTTTGTTCTTAATAAATTGTTTTATATTATGGTGCTTTAGCCTTCCAAATTCTCTTTCCCTTATGCAATTTATCCAGTCCATTATTAGTCACTAACACATTATTTTTAAGTCTTTTAGCTAAACTAGCCAGTGGTATTTCATCTTCACTGTTTTCGCTCTCATAAACTTTGGTAGTAAGGTTCAGTTCCACTATTGCTGTTTCTTCTTCTTCACTAATTACATATACCTCCATTGGCTGCTTTAGAACTCCTTTTCCAGCATGCCTTACTTCGAAATTTCCTTCTTCGTCACTCCCAGCATCATCGTTGTCGCTATTCGGCGGCAAAAGCACGAGTCAAGATGGTCACACTCCTTTGCAGTTTCAAAATTCATCATCATCTTCGCTCAATTCGTCTAAATAATTAAGTATCTATTCTGCATCCCGGGGATCGTCCAAATAATATTTCTTTCTATAACGAAAAGAATACTCATTTCTTCCTATGATATGAAATTTCATATGCCAATATTTGGAATGCGTAAAAAGCACGTGGACAGTTTATCAGATGTAATTCATATAAACCGCAATTTTCTGAAGTAATATAAAGCATATTCCGCCGACAAAAGCTCCTTGAATCGTTTTCGACAAAAGTAAATTACATAATCTTACCTTGGTAGCATACTTGGGTCAAAAGGAAATTCTTCCTGAAAATTTACGATCCTTCTATCACTTTGGAGGGTACAAACTATTATAAACGTATAACAAGAGCAGCACATAGGGGAGATCAGCCCTTGTCGGCCCCCCGTCTATGATGACCCCCTTCGCATATTTCTAACTTGTACATGTGGCATCGCTGTTTAAACATTGTAGAACGTTGCATGCATCGTTTCTATGCACGTGTGTGAAATTTTAGGCCGTTAAAAGAAAAATAAAAAGAAATATAACAAAAAACAAATCAGGTAAGTTCCAAATATTTTCTTAATTGTAATATGACCCAAATTTTGGAACAGCATTTCGTTATAATTTTGTTAAATACAATTGGCATTAGTTAGGATATGTTTACTCTTCCAGTAACGGACGAAGGCATTGAGCGTTGTTGCCGCGTTGATTTTATTTTGTGATTTTGGAAAATGTATCGCATTTAGTGTATCTGGGACCCTCAGTGATCAGTTAATGTTGGTCCCGGGGACCATCATACCCGGATCATAATTTAATTGTTATATTTAATTTCAGTTATTGGCAAAATGGGGAAAAAAGAGCAAAGACAAGTGTGGGAAAAGGAGAATATGGAAGCAGCGATAAGAGCTATAAAGTCAAACGAAATGGGTTGGAAACTGGCTGCGAAAACGTTTAGAGTCCCAAGAAGTACTTTAAAAAGAAGAGTTTTAGATCGTAAAAAAGTTATTAAAAATGGAGGAAAAGGATTTTTTGATGGTCGTGTTCCTGTTTTTACACCAGAAACTGAAATGGAGTTGGTTAACCACATAAAAATAATGGCCGATAGGTATTTTGGGTTAACGTTGACCGATGTGCGAAAACTTGGGTTTCAACTAGCTGGGAAATTAAAAATAAAGCATCCTTTTAACAAAGAAACCCAAATGGCTGGTTGGGATTGGGCACATGCACTTATAAAACGGCAGGAAAATCTTATTTCTTTGCGAATACCTGAGGCAACCTCACTCGCCCGCGTACAGGGGTTTAATAAACTTGTAGTTGAAAAGTTTTTTGAACAGCTAAACTTAATAACTTTGGAAAATAACTCCAAGCCGGATTAAATACACAACATGGACGAGTCACGGTTTTCCACAGTCCACACTCGAGCCATAAAAATTTGCAGGTCCTAGAGTATGCCCAGTCCAACAGTATAATTTTATTTTGCTTTCCGGCCCATTGTACTCATCGCCTTCAGCCTTTGGACGTATCGTTTTATGGGACACATACGGCCTATTACAATCACTCGATAAGGACTTGACTTGGGGCACACCCTGGACGTGCTTTGAGTCACTATCAAGTGGGCGAGTTATTTAACAAAGCTATTTTAAAGGCTGCAACACTAGGGAATGCAATTAGTGGTTTTCGGGAGACTGGTATAGTTCCATTGAATGAAAACGTATTCCCTGACTGGATGTTTAGTCCTGCAGATGTTACAGATGCCCCTCCTGAAGAAAGTACTTCCGCTGCTCCTGTTGAAACTCCCGGGGAACAAGTCCCGGATGTTCTTGAGCCAGAAGAAATTGCTCTTCCGTGTACATCAAAACCATCCTGCAGCGGGTCAGGGAAAATAGTTAAAATAATCCAAAAGTTAACGACGGTGGAAAAATCTAAAAGGAAGAGAGTTCAAAGAAAAAAGGGAAAATGCGGTGTTATAAATTATTCTACCCCGGAAGTAAAGGAGATAAAAAAAATCGAAAGGCAAAAAAAGGAAGTAGAATTAGGAAGAGCAGCCAAAAGAGCAAAAATAATTTGACAAACTTGGAAGCGGAAGAATTTCAGGAACCCGAAAAATTTCAGAAAAGCGATGAAGACGAAGATCCTGCCTGTATTTACTGCAATGAATTATATACAGAATCCAGAAGAAGTGACTCTTGGATTCGCTGTCAAAGCTGTAAAAGCTGGTGCCATATCGACTGTGCAGGAGTCGACAGAAAAGCGAATTGTTTTCTCTGCGATTTGTGCCAGTAGAACCTTCAATGTTTTTTGTTACGTACATTTATCCTTAAAAATAAGTTTCGTTTTACGTTTTTTGAATATTTTTATGGTTTTATTTTGATTAAAGTGTTAAGAACTAAAGAAGTATTTGTTTTTAAAATGGCAGATATCAGAAACTTAATTTTGAACTGAAGGGTATATACTGATGTTGGGTATGTTGGTCCCCTTGCATCATAAAAAAGAAAGTCACTTTAGGGAATAGTGTGTTATAATTTTAGTGTTAAATCATAACCTGTAAGTGGTCTGTATTGAAATGTTATTAGTAATTCACTTTTGACTTATAAAAACACAACCATAAGCCAACTACATTAAAATTTGAAAAAGGCGGACAACAAGGCCTGGTCTCCCCTACATATACAGAGCTCGTTTATGAAGGGAAACGACCGGTGTCGGCAAAGCATTGCCATCGACCTGTCACGTCCTGCTACAATTGTAGACAGTAAATATGAAATATCAAATCATAGGCATTAATGGGTTCAAGTAAAATGCTGCTTATTTGGTATACATTTCCTAGAATTTATGAGAGCCATATGCGTTATTTGAAAAAATACCGCAGCATATCAAAATATATATTTTTTTAATTTCTGATTACTTCATCTCTCACCTCTAACACTGTCTTTACAGTGCGCGGTATTTTCCCACTGGACGATATTCTGGAATCTGGCTAGATGACTAAAGGCCACGGCGCTAAGCTCTCTTGGCCAATCGATCTGTCTATTTGTTCCCAGCCTAATGTTAAAAGCAGCAGTTTTCAGAAAAATCATGGTTGACCATCGTTCTCTCAAAATTAATTCTCTTACTTTGGAAACAGCGTTGCAGCTGCAGATATTCCACTATTTTCCTTCTTTTCACGATTACTGCATAGTGACCCTGCATAATCTCGTTCCGTCGAGATGCTTCTTGAGCCGGTAGTGTCCGTTAAGGAAGCCTGTCATAAGACGCAGGTATAAGCCAGGTACTTGTTTGCTGCTGCAAATAGCTAAATAGCTGCTGGTTGCTTCATTCCATCTCACACTAAAGTCTTAATGGGTGATCAATTTAATTAATATGGACCTATGTTTCCCCCTAATTACAACCTACAACTATTCAAGAACAGTGTGAATCAACATCTTCGCACACACACCGCCCGTCTTGTGCCCTAGGATCCCGCTTTAGTGTGTGTGCCACTGCCATAAAAAATGAGTCATCGATTCAAAATATAAATTTGAAGGGTCAGATCCCATAATCTTGGAGCCTGATTCCTTTCTTGTAAGTTTCTGCGCTAAATTGTTGCCTTCACACTGTACATGCCCTTTAATGGAACAGCTAGAGATTCTCTTTTTGCTGGCAGCGTCCGCCAGTGAATTATGACAGTCCAGTACGGACCCGGATGTAGATATGTTCCATATCGTTGTGGATGATTCATGTTTATCTTACAAGTGCTTGCATTTTACTCCAATTAATTTGTACGTTTATTGGAAAAACGAAACGTCGCCTGTTTTCCAGTTCTTTTAGATTTTTCAGCTTCGCTGGGGTCACTACACCAGCACTTGTGCTGTTTACACCCTGCGACCAGAGCTGAAGCGGCCTTATTTTTCAAAAAGCGTACAAATGAATTGAAGTAAATGGCAAAATTTGTAAGATAAACTGACCTGGATGTAAATTTATAACTTTTCGAAGTCAGCAGTATTTGTATACTCTCTGCAGAGTTTCATTGAATCAACGTTCATTTAAGGCTATGAATGTACCAACCGGTTTAGTGAGCTCCAGCTGAAATCGTCGGGAATGGATTCGACAACCGACTCCTTCTTGGTTTTTGGACCATCTACAAGGATTTTAACTGCACCTTCGCTGGCTGTCTAGATTTTGTTTGTATTGCATAGAGTTAGTCAAAGACAAGCTTGTATGTTGGCTACACTGGCTTGCAGTAGTGGCAATCTTTTAACTGCAACCTCCAAAATATAGCATCTAGTCTCCATATCTTATGATAAATATTACACCAAAATCTCTGAGCTTTAGCATTATCGTTAAAGTTGCCTGCTTAAAATGGATATGTAGAGCTGGCAAGTACAAGGTTACTTTCGTAGCTCTGGTTGGCGTCGTTCTTGTACCTCCAGTTGCTAGGAAGGCCACTCTTAGTACGTGAGTGATCTCCAACCGCTTGAATCACCAGACTACGGCTCCATAGGCAATCATCAGTCTTATAATATCAGTATAACTCGATATTACGAACTTTCGTTTCACTCCCAAGGTTTTATTCATGGTCCAAGCGGTACTATTTATATGACATGTATGCCTTTTTAGTCTTCGTTCTAAGTAGAGGTTCAAGTTAAAACTAACCCAAACTAACCCAAGGTATTCATTTCAGATGCAAAATTTAACTGTGTGCTAAGAAGAACAGACGCATGTAATTGTTTTTCTTATTTCTCTAATGAAGCGCTCTATCTTCATCCTTCTGGGGTTGACGGACCGAGAGTGGTCTTCACACTATTCATCAACTAAACCAAGGGCGCTTGGCATAAAGTTGCACAAAACCACTTTGAATTTACCGTTTAGCAGTACCGTCATCATATATGTATGCGCTGGTGAGATCCATTTGAGTTACGGTATAGAAGGCTGTCAAGGACAACAATTCTGAGCAGTCGCGATAAAACAACCTCTTGTGAGCAGCTGAGGTAGCTAGAGCCTCAGTATCTTTCTTAGTCTTATTTGCAGGCGCCGTTTTGACATAATATTGAAGATCCAGCCTCTAACAGCAGGTGGAACACTCCCAAGTACTAGGAATACAATGATAACTCCGCCCTAAACACTTTAACCAGCAGATTCTCATCGGGTTCTGACTTTTTTTGTAATCAAAAAAGATTTTTTCGTAACTCTCTTAAGTTAGCCCAACTTTTGGTTTCACCATTTTGTGACATTCCTAGGCTGTTATTGCAGAAACATCAGTAGGCAGAAGCTTTCAAAAGCTTTATTTATAGCGATTTGTATATGGAGCATACATCTCTCTAAAGCGCCATCATCTTGAGGCCTCGTGGGTTTTTTTAGTCAATTTGATTAAGGTGTGTTGATTACTGGATTTGCCGGCCAAAATAGATATAATGTTCATGAGCGTTAGGTGAAAAGTAGACAGGTGTTTTAGTGAATGGACTTTGAATCTGCTGAGTACATATTTTCTGATTTTTGGCTTTTCTGTTTTGGGTGAACTGTAGTTACGCCCAATAAGATTAATAACTGCTGTATTGTTCGATTTAACTATCCAAGGTTCGTGTGCTGATGCTAAGCATTTTATCCAAGAGGCAGCAAAGCGCTGCAGAATATACTAAACTATATGCATCCATCCAGCCATTGGGTTGATGATTTTATTGTGGTTTGCCTTCCTTTTTAGGAGTAAGCGACTTTGTTTGCCAGCTCAGAACTTACAATTTTGCTGTCCTCCCTTAGAAAAGCATCCTCGTCCACCTAAGTGATGGCATCGGATAGCTCAGCTGCTACAGCTTCAGTTTCCATAGGCATCTGAACTGCTGCATAGTTTTTGGGTTCCTCCCCTCTCACTTACTCTAAGGACGAAAAAGGTTAAGGTGATGATCAACCTCATCGGTCTCGATCTTAGCGTGGCCACGCCCCTCGCCTCCGTTATCCAAAACTCTTTTAGCCTTATGATGAGGGGAGGCTCCACCTGCCGGCGTCCAGCGCTGGGTTTTCTTCTACCAGTTACAATCCTTCTAGGGAGACGCTCTCGTAAGCCGTGGCAGTCGATCCGCAAGAACAATTGCAAGGTAGCATTTACCCAGGACTTTAATTTACTAACTGCCTCAGTAAGGCAGGCCAGCCTTCCGCCGTCTTCGGAGATCACACGGAGGAGGACAGTAGAATTTGTCTCCCTACTCTTGATTTAAACGGAGTTTTACCTTTTTCGATTACTTGAATGAGGATGGGCTTTGAGCAGACAATTGTTGCCCTTGGAATTGTGACGAGAGTTGCCGCTCTGCCATTGTTTTTAAAATAGTTATCCATACGGGCAGTTGTGTGGTTTCAGCCCCCTAATTCTTTACTAGCACTGCTATCAGGAAGATATAATCCTCAAAGGTGAGGCAACTCAGTTAAAAAATAGTGCGTTCCCGCATATGCCCCATCTGCTTATCTTGTGGACTCTCTGGCGGGACAATGCAGCTGATTGATCAGGAGTTACTACGAATTTATTTAGTAATTAAGGTCTTAAAGCTATGATATTGCAGTACTGATAATGATCCCTCAGTAAATTCAAATTTTTGTATTTCTTTAGGGTGAAATTTTCTTATGGATTTGTGTTCTGGATTTCAGTTAAGGGGAAAATCATGATCTCCTAATTGATTTAAAAAAAATACCTTTCTATGTAAATCCTTGTGACGCAAACAGGCACACGCCGTGTGCTTAGGTTCTAGATAACCTCTTATATTATTAATTAGAACTTAATAATATTCTGTAAATTACCAAGAATTGTAAATACGAAATTACCGAGAATTATTGTAAATGCGACTCCACTTTGCCTGGAATATTGAAGTTTATCTTACGCAGCTTAATTCTTCTCTACAGTGTGCTCGTGATACAAAAAAGAAAACTGGGCATGGTAGTCTTATAAAGCAGTTTCAATTACTTTATTATCAAAGTCAGAAGAGTCTACAAATATATTGCCAATAAATATGGAAGTATATCTTGCCTATTTATTTGGTTGAATTAGATTATATCCTATCAATAAATTGTGAAATAAATCATTTTGTACACCCAAATGATTCGAACCCCGTTTTTTAAATGCAGACGAAAATAAGTGGTAAACGAACAGACACGACATATGAATATTCACTATGTCCATGGACACTTTTCAAGACTATCCATTTTTTCGTTTTCCAGGTAAGAATCTCCATGATCCATGTTCCCTGTTGAGTCTGTTGACTTTAATTGGAAATCGTCAATTATAACGGAATTATCTCCATTGGAATAAGTGATTTTGTCCAAACAATTATTTCAGTTTAGAGTGGACACAATTCAGATGAAATATTGTTGCTTTCTACCAATCTGGCCTTGTCAATAACCAACGTAGACTAATTATGTTGGAATTTACGAACCCCAATATTCTGATTATTCAACTGACTAAAACAAGCTCAGAGCAAAAGATATTTGATAAAATTTACATCCATCTACAAGAGTGAAATAATTAGTTCAGCTTCTCGTTAATTCGGCCTATAACTGTGACGAAACTAATGTATATTACCTGATTGTACCATATAGTGAATGTTGAATAAATAAATAAATAAATAAAGCCATTAAAATGTGCTGCCGATGTGGAACTGTGTAAAGTGTCTTCAAACACTCAATTAAAATAGCTAAAATACTCAGTCCTTCCTTTAAGCCAACTTAACTTTGGAATAAAATATCAAGTATTTTATAAAATAATAACTTTAATTAACCTTTAACCTTTCAGACACTACTCAAAAACTTTGGCAACATTATTAAGACACAAAATTCTTGAGAGACGACTTGGCGTTCCATCCTAAAGCCGTCTCGGCCTTTCATATTGTTGCCAGCTTGCTGATTACAGTTCGCACTTTTCAAAGCTGAAACAGTATTTTGATTTCTACTTAAGAAGAAGCTTTATATATTGGGATATCTAAAATGCCGGATCGAAATTTTAAATACTATGCCGAAATGATATAAAATTGTTCGACATTTGAGTGGTATAATTGGATCTCTGGCCGATAGCCGGCTAGTAAGTCAACTTACTTTGACCAAATGATTAGTACATTAGACTCCACTGAGATCTGGTTAAATTTCGGCCAATTTGGAGATTTCAGGTCAATTGACGATTAGGTGAAAACTTTCTTAAATAGACTCATTTGACGAAAACGACAAAAGGTGTAAGGCTGAAATATAAAAAGTCTATTAATTTCAGCAAAATATAAGAAAGGGATAAATTATACTCATAATTTTACAAGTGCAGTTACAACAATCTGTTACCGTTTGGCGTTTGTGTTTGAATACTCTCTAAAACTGGGAACGTATTCATATGTAATGTAGAGGATCGCAATTTTTATGGCGCGAGCGTAATACAAATGTGCTTTTCTTGGGTTAGCAGGCATTCGGTTAGTGTGGGTTATAAAAATTTACTTGAACAGCCATATTTTGTGCCTTCACATAATATGAAAAAATAACATATTTTTACCAAGACTGTAGGTTTTACTTTTCATATGCTCTCCACATTAGTCAAACAGTGCTGCTTCGTTCTGGAACAACAGTTTTTTGTCGAGCGTACAAACTGGTGTTTCAAGTAATTTTATTATGACACAAGTGAGCATTGTTTTTATAACGAAAATTAACCTATACAAGTGACATGAACGGTGACTTATTGTACTGTGAACTGTAGCTTCAATAAATTAGGAGTTGAACTGATGTTTTCCCGAAATCCAAAAATAAATTATTTAGGAGACTTATTAAGTTTACTTTGAGTGTTTACTTTTGGATCCCAAAGCATATAAAAGAAAGCGACTGAGTGCCGATTGTCATCAACAGCCGCTCCTGAACGTTTTACCAAACGATGGTTTGTGTATTCAGGATTTAATGATTTCCTTTTTCGTGTTACTGAATTTAGAGTTCGACCCTTAAAAGATATAGGGAAGAATTGTGTTTTGTGCCTTGGCGAAACATTCTTAAAATCACATCTCTTCCTTTAACATTAAAAAAATGCTGATTTTCAAACTACTCACCATACATACTTTACGGAAATAGAGATAGTGCTTTCGCTTCGATGCCTATAGGCTCATAATGAGCATATATATGCCTATGAATCGAATTATTTGAATCCCCTCTTCTCGGCTGGAAATACTAAACATTTTTCTTTAAAGTACTTCGCACAGTTAACCTCTGGCTGTACAGTTTAGAATAAAGTTGAAATAACATTAAGAAAACATGCATCACTTTACAAATGAAAATCTATAACAGAAATGAGAAATGTCACGACAAAATGCTTACAAAAAATGTCTTCCAGCTGAGAACTGAACCCTTCACTTTCAATTTCCTTTGCGTTTTTCAATTAAATTCAAGCGGGAAGAATCTTGGCAGCTGAAATTCGGAAAAGTCTCGGAAAAGCTAATAAGATTAATTCAATAACCGTCGAAAACCTAGCAAGTTCGTCTTTAATATTCCATGAACAATTATGGAGTCGATAAATCCAAAGCGAAAGACGAACAAAGTGATGTAATTAAACTATCAAATTCTTGGGAGGGCGATACGGAGACGAGAATTTTAAATGGAAAATGTTGAGAAAAAGGAAAACTATCTGAAATATCTCTCCAACTTGGATTTTTTATTAGACGGTATTTGGGAGATCAAATTTGAATAAATCATCAACCATGGCTTATTTTCAAGTAACTTATAGGAGTGATTTATTTTTTCGCTTATTGAGAATATATTTTAGGCTATATTTATTATACGCAACTAGTCAAAATTCTTATTTTAGTAAGCTGGGACACTTTGTATATTGAAAGTGGTAAGGCCTATAAGTTTATTTTTTAAAAATATCTGGGTCTGCCTAACTTATCGATCAAAATTAAATTATTAAATTCCTGAAAAGCTTCCTTCAATTAATTGGCGTAAGAAATGGCTACTATTATCACATATTAGTCATTACCGTCGAAAAACCTACTATTGCTGCCTTAAATTTACTCGTAACCCAAGATAACCCACAAACAAAAAAGCAAATATGAGAAACTATCAAGAATTACAAAATATAAAACGATTATAGAGATTGCCGAAACGTCCTCGAAAAGGAAATGCGAAAAGAAAAAGGTATGAAACCCATTATGTAAGATTGTGGATCAAGACTTATGAGGCACGGGCTATAAAAACGTGATCCGTAAATAAAATAATAATTATTAATGCAATGAATGGTGAAAAAAAAAATTAAACGAGAAGTCGTAAAGGCGATCGCGATACAGGAACCAGAACTGCTGGAAGAAGCCATGAACAGGCGGATCAGAAATGTAATATTCTCGGAGCAGTGGAAAATAGGAAAATAGATAAGCATATAGGTCCGTGCTCAATGAAATATGGCAGCTGTTTGAACAAATCATCCTTCTAAAAGAGAAGGAAGGCCTAAATAACAGGCAAATTGGTTTTAGAAAAGAACAATAATAATATAATTGACGCAAGACAAGCAGTATAAAGTATTGCAGATAAAATAAGCAGACCCCCAAATGCATGTTACGGTAACTCTGGACGTAAAATCGCCTTTAATTCAGCTTCATTGGCAGGAATACCAAATGAGCTAAACAGAAGACGAATAGCGCCCAAACGAAGTACCTGAGAGTAGCTAAGTGGCTAGAAGAGTCCTGGTTGGAGAAGACCAGAGAAAAATGAGCATGATATGTATCTCACGACTGCATTCTAAAAGAATAAATGTCGGCGGAAACAGATATTATTATGTTAAAAACGACACATTTGCTAGCCCAACTGTCAACTTCATCTGCACGTGGTATACCCTGCTAGATAACCGACGAGGCTCTGGCGAGCGAGTCACAGCGGTATAACTGTTAGAACTGAAGCTAAGGAACCCGCGCCGGCCAGCGTGATAAGAGTATTGGCTAATACATATATGATGAGGCACCAAAACGCGCGGCCCTCAGTCCCCGGCGCGGCGGCCTGCTGATGCCTGACTAAGGTGGCGGACAGAAAAGCCAGCAGGTAGATGGTGCTAAGATTCACCGAGTTCCACTAGGATTCCACTGAAAACGACTTATACGACTGAATACTAGAACACTCTCAACACCCGAGAAACTTCACGAACTTGAGGAACTGACTCATGTCAAGTGGGATATACTGGGAATAAGCGAACATAAAAGAAAGGATAGCGAACAACTTACCTTATCTTCAGGACATATATTCCAGTTCACGGGATCGGACAACGTGAACAATGGAGGAGTAGCTTTCCTAATAAATAAAAAAGCATGTACAGAATGTTACAGAGATCCATTGTATAAGCACAATAGTAATGTACCTCATATACAGATTCAACACGAGGAACGATTTAAAAATGATCCAAATCTACGCACCGACAACTGCACATTCCGATGAGGAAATTGATAGCCTTTATGACGACATAAAGACTGAATTCCAGCAAGCACCTACTCACTACGTAATTTTAATGGGAGATTTTAATGCCAGGGTGGGTCACAAACAGGACAATGTAGAGTCATCTCTGGGCGATCACGGCTATGGAACTAGAAATGAAAGGACAAGTGCTACTGGAATTTCTAACGCAATACAATATGTTTGCAGTGAACACATTTTTTGATAAACGCCCCCAATGAAAATCGACCTGGGCTAGCACTGATGGCCACACCAAGAAAGAGTTCGATTTCATAATATCGAACACAAGAAGTATTGTCCACGATGTAACGGTCCTAAACAGATTTTCAATTGGTAGTGACCATAGAATGGTCCGAGCACGTGTAGAAATAAATGTGAAAAGGGAGAGGTCCAAAATGATAAAAAAAAGGGAAGTAATAAATGGAAACCCTTGAAAAGCCTGGATAAATACCAACAAGAAATAGAGTCAAACATAAATAAAATGAAAACTATAGAAGAACAAAGTGTAGAATCACTAAGCTCTCAATTTTTAGATATTGTCAAAACTGTAAAAAATAAACATCAAACTAAGAATCTAACAAAAAAAACAGACTTAGCGAAAATACAAAGATGCTCATGAGAGAAAGGAGAGAACTACTAGATAAACACTCTGTACGTGCGGACCGACTGAGGGAACTAAATAGAGAAATATCTAAAGCGATAAGAGGAGATGTTAGAGCATTTAATCCGGTGTCGGTACGGTGGTTTTTAACTACATAAATGGTACGGCAGGGTGTGAATAATAAACTAAAGGCGAATAGATAGATTAAATATTGTTTATTGTAATATTAAAATTATTTTTATAGTTTATTATAACAAAAACTGCATGTTATTATATAAAATTAAAATAAAATTCGGATAAGGTAGGTGCCGGATTTACGGTAGGCTCCATATAAAAAAAACCGTCGCTTATATATAAAAATATGTTCGGAAGCGTTTTTTTGGGGTCGAAACGTCCTATTTACCGTACCGACGCGACGCCGGGTTCATAAGAGAAGCAGCAAGAGTTAAAGAGGAAAATCGAGGCAAAAAGGCACTTAAAAGGATTTATTCAGAAGGTAGGAAGAACATAGATAAGTTGGTCACATTGTTGGTCCTTCTATAAAACGTTTTACAGCGACCCAACAGCGCGCGAAAAAGAAGTCACTATCTCAAAAATTGAAAACCAAGGCTCCGAGGATATAGCTGACATAACTCTCCATGAATCTAGAGCAGCCCTACGAAAAATGAAAAACAATAAAGCCGCAGGTGATGTTGAGGTTGAGATAGAAGCGGTAAAACAAGGAGGGACTTCCCTACATCAAGTGATCTGTAAACTTTTTAACGCGTGCTTAAGGGACGGGACAACTCCCTCTCAGTGGGACCGAGCTGTTATAATAAT
Organism: Pissodes strobi; assembly: GCA_016904865.1. NCBI lineage: Eukaryota > Metazoa > Arthropoda > Insecta > Coleoptera > Curculionidae > Pissodes > Pissodes strobi. Next base: position 68,912 of record MU186032.1, on the reverse strand, counting down.
CCTTCACAAAAAGGGAGGTATAACAAATCTATCGCCCAATAAGCCTGCTTTCACGTATATACAAATTATTTATGCGAATTATCACAAATCGAATAACTAGCAAACTAGATTTTGACCAGCCATGCGAACAGGCAGGCATTCGAGCCAAATACGCAACAAAAGACCACCTTCAAGTCGTGAAAACTCTTATCGAAAAGTGCACTGAATACAACAAGCCACTGGTTTTAGTCTTCGTCGACTACGAAAAAGCATTTGATATGATCAATCAGGAAAAAATGCTTCATGTCCTAGCAGATTGCCGTGTCGATTACGGATTTAAAAACATAATTAAAACCGTTTATGAGAAGGCCAAAGCATGTGTTAAACGTCACCAATACACTGAAGATTTTAGTATCGAAAGGGGTGTAAGACAAGGCGATGTTGTGTCCCCTAAACTTTTTACTACGCTGCTGGAATATATGTTTAAGAAAATTGACCTTGGAGACATGGGCATAAATATCAACGAGAAATTGAACCATCTACGATTCGCTGACGATATTGTCTTAGTGACCGATCGTATCGACGAAGCTAAAGAATTATTGAAAAGATTGGGCAATGCTTCAAAAACAGTGGGACTGAAGATCAATACCAGCAAAACCCAATATATGACAAACTTGGTTATCAGCAAAAATATAGCCGTAGGTGAAAGCAATATAGAACAGGTAGGCCCTTATAAATACCTAGGCCACGAGATTAGCGTAGGGAGAGACAATCAAACAAGCGAAATGACTCGCAGAATAGGTGGCATGGGCGGCATTTGGCAAACTCAGCAATATACTAAAATCTGATATCCCAAGCTGTTTGAAAAAAGTCGTCAATCAATGTATACTTTATGTGCTTACTTACGGAGCAGAAGCCTTTACGCTTACCAAGAAAACCGTTAATAAAATACGTGTTGCACAGAGAGCTATGAAAAGATCAATGCTGGATTTGTCTAGGGACAGAGTTCCAAATACAAGGTTGCGAGAAAGTCTGCCCTAACCGACGCTGCCGAACGCATAACAACGCTAAAATGGAACTGGGCAGGACATGTGGCAAGAGTGACTGACGAACGATGGACTCGAAAGATTTTGAGGTGGAGACCACGACATGATGCATATCGAAGTAGGGGCCCGCCAACGAGATGGTCCGATGACATTAAAAGAATAGAATCCAACTGGATGAACGCAGTACAAGATCGAAAGCGATGGATTAGACTAGGGGAGAGCCTATGTCCACCAGTGAACGCAACTGGGCTGATTGATGATGATGATAATGATGATGATAAGATGATTTGGTGCTAGCGGTTCGGGACAAAGATCGAAGAGAACTAGAAGTAAGAACAGATTGGACAGTTGAAACAATACAAGCAATAATTCAGAAAAAAAATCCGGATCGCCACAAAGCAGAGCTCGTGATACTACTGGCGGGGAGAAGGGCAATATGAACACGCCTCAAAAATACTGTCGCGACTAGTATGACATGACGCTACGCCTCGGATAGCGTGCAGGGTATGTAGCTCAGATTCGGGATTGATTTACGTTAGGCGAGAAGAGATGATAAAGAAGGCACTTCAGTTAAACACAATAACTGGTCAGAGACTTCAAAAATTTACACTGTACCTACCCGATTACTAAGGTACACATGTTCTTTCGATTGAGGTATACTTTTGAATCGCTTATAGGTCTTTGGTCAATGTTTTATAATATCGTTTTTGTAGGAGTTTTGTTATGTTTTAGTTATGGTTAGGATTGACTTAACTCCACTTTTGCAGGTTTCACTGCACTTTACCTACTTGACAGATCCTACCTTGAAATTGACAAATTTATCGTATATTCGAATTTTACTACTTTAGGTGGGGGGTGGGGGAAACCAAGTGCACGCACATGTGTTCTGCGAAGCTCGGGTTTAGGTAAGAAATAAAGTTAGGAACCTACGCATATATGCACGTTTATAATCGCTTGTAATGACTGTTCGCACTGTTTGTAATTGGTCTTGAATGTTTACATAATAGTTTCCAAGTTAAAATCCAAACTTAGGACAGGGTGATATTTACTTAGTAGTTTATGCGTTTTAGTAGCTCAGAATACATAAGAACGCGTAGAAGACAATAGCGGCATTAGGTCGCCTGATGCCTAGACGCATGCGTTTATCAAGTCATACCTGTAGCGCTTTCAAATAATAGAAAATAAAGAGTATTGATACTGTGGGGAAAGTGGGGAGAGGGATACACAAAAACACACGATCTTGAAATGTAGTAATTGGAATGAAATTAAAAAAGAGTGAGACAACAAAGTAGCAGACCTCTGCGGCACGCTAAACGAAATAATCTTCAAATTTAATATCGATATTGGCTTGTTTTTTCCTTTCGGCTGATTAAAATAAGCTACGGTGTGTCAAAATCCTGGAATATTATTTTCGATATCGACTGGAAATTTTTTTGTGTCAGACATGTGATATGCGGGTTGTGTTTCGATTGTTCGGCCTAATTTTTTTAAGTGGGGATTTTATAGGAAGTCCCTTTGCCTTCTAAGTTTGTTCCTGGAAATTTCGCAACTCTTCACAAATCAGCCATTGAAGTTTTAGTGTTGGTGTCGTGGTTGAAGTTTTTGAGTGATTTCACCTTTGTGGGATTTTCAGCCCGAACAATTTTTGAGTTTCAGGCCTCACCGTTACTTAATAGTTTGTTTGAAACTCGCTTCTTATTGGGATTTAGTACTGCTTTTGCCAGGTGAGTTGACTTTTTTTAGTGTCACTTCTTCTTCTGAATGTGCCTATCCGCTTCGGATGATGGCGACAAGCAAGGCAATTTGAACCTTACTGACTGCTGTTCTAAACAGTCCTCGTGTTGTCAGGGAAAACCAAGTTCTAAGGTTTTTCAACCAGGAGATTCTGCGCCTTCCAGGTCCTCTTCTGCTAGAAACCTTTCCTTGAAGTATCAACTGAAGCAGACCATATCTTTTTTGGTTTCTTATTATGTGTCCGAAATATTCTAACTTTCTTGTTTTAATTACGTCTATTATTTCGGCCCCTTTTTGAAGCATTTCGAGACCTGACTTGTTGGAAACGTGATCAACCCGGGAAATTCTAAGAATTCTTCTGTATAGCCACATCTCAAATGCTTCAATTTTCCTTGTGGACGCTTCTGTCAACGTCCAAGACTCGGCACCATACAGAAGCACAGACCAGACATAACATTTAAGCAGTCTTATTTTGGTGTGTAAATTAAGGTCTCTGCTCTTAAATAAATTCCCCATTTTAAGAAAAGTGGCTCTTGCTTTTTCTATGCGGCACTTTACTTCTACAGAGTGATCCCATTGGTCATTAATTGTAGTACCTAAATATGTATAGTTAGTAACTCTTTCAATTTGCTTAGCATTAATTACCAGTTGGGCGGTATGTTCACTAATTACCATGAACTTGGTTTTCTTGACATTAAGAGATAATCCGTACTCAGAGCTAGCGTCAACGACACGATTCATTAATTACTGGAGACCCTGCAGAGAATCAGCGAACACAACGGTATCATCCGCGTAACGTATATTGTTTAGTCTCTCTCCATTAATCAATACTCCAGCGTCCGTATTTTCTAGTGCTGTGTTATATATATGCTCCGAGTACAGGTTAAACAGAGTAGGAGATAAAACACATCTCTGTCTAACACCGCGTCTTATATTTATATCCTCTGAGTATTAACCCTCCACTCTGATACTTGCTGTTTGTTGCCAGTACAGATTTATTATAAGGCGTAGGTCCTTCTCGTCAATGCCGGTTGTTCTTAGAACCTCTATCATTTTATTGTGTTGGACTTTATCGAAGGCTTTCTGATAATCTATTAGACAGACGTACACGTCACACCCACCATCCCTACAACGCTGGGACAGAACCTAAATTGCAAATAAAGCCCCTCTGGTTCCCAGTGCTTCTCTGAACCCAAATTGTGTATTTGACATAGTTCCCTCGCATTTGTTATATATTCGTTTATGGATTACTTTTAGAAATAATTTGAGGAGGTGGCTCATGAGGCTGATCAGTCTTCACATTGTTTTGCACTGGCTTTTTTGGGTATTCGGATAAATGTAGACTTTAACTAGTCTCTAGAAATATGTCCTGTGTCGTAAATATGGATAACCATTTTATTCCTTCCTCGTCCAGCAATTTCAGATATTCGGCATGAAGGTCATCTGGTCCTGGGGCTTTTCCATCCTTCATTTGTTTAGCTGATTTGCGCACTTCGTCAGCGGTGATAGTTGGATCCGAATCGGCATTGATTACTGGAGCGTCAGTCCCTTCATCCTTGAAGAGAGTGCTGATATATTTTTTCCAGATGTTAATTCTTTTGTTTTTATCTATGATGATATTGCTCTTTTCATCCAACAGCCGGCCGACCATAGATGTTTTATATAGACCACTTACTTCTTTCACCTTACGATGCATGTTGAAGCTGTCATGTTTTTGGTCAAGATCTTCCATTTCTCGACATTTTTCAAGAGCACATCCATTTTTCAAGAGCCTGTCTTATCTTCTTTCGAATGTTCCTTTGAATATACCTATATTTCTCTTGATCTTTGTCTTTTACTTTTCAGCGTTCCTCCATCATACTTAGTATTTCATCAGTCATCCATCGCTTCCTTTTTTTATTTTGTCAGGCTTAAGAATAATGTCATTTGCAGCCTTTACAACAGATCTTAGTTTGTCAATTTCAGTATTTACGTCGACGATAGCGTCGGTGGATTTTAATTTTCCAGACATGTGTTGTTTTGCTTCTTCCTTAACTGTTGGGTTCTTCAGTTTTGTCTTGTCGTTTTGTGGAGAGCATTCTTTTTTGACAATTTTTTTCAGCTTTAGTTTCGCTGAATCCACGAACAGAACGTGGTCTGACTGAATGTCAGCGCCGGGGTAAGTCTTGACTGCGGTGAAAATGTTCCGATAACGCTTATTGACCAGCATAAAGTCTATCTGGTTTCTTATTATGTGGTCCGGTCTATCTGCAGGTGCTTTCCAGGTATACAAACGGCGAGCTGATAGTTTGAAAAATGTATTGAGTATTACCATTTGCTCTTCTGTTGCAAATGTATTCAGCATTTCGCCTCTCTCGTTTCGTATACCAAGTCCGTGTGGTCCAACAAATTCATTATTGCTTCCTTTTTCCAGTTTGGCGTAAAAATCGCCCATTATAATTGTGATGTCTTTTTTGTTTATCTTCGTGAGTGTTTGTCGAAGCTCATGGTAAAAACTCTCTGCTTCGTCATCACGTTTGTCAGCCGTAGGTGCATATACCTGCATGATATTAACCTGTACTGGCGTGGTGTTAAATTGAAGTAAAAGTATTCTCTCAGAAATGGGCACAAAATTATTTACTGATTTATGCAATCTGCTTTTGAATATGAGTCCTACTCCGTTTTGGTGTTGTCCAGCGTTGCTTCCAGAAAAATATACTTGGTGCTCGTTGATTGTGTAATGCCCTCATGCATCTCATCTCGCTTACTCCCATTATATCGATGTTCAACCTATTCATCTCCTCCTGATACATTGTACGAACATTGCACGTACAAATTCGCATAGCTAACCCGGGGATTCTTAGCAGCCTCTGACCATATAAGGTCTGCCGGGGACTGAGGCCCATTTGTTGTTTTATAACTGCCATGCTTATTGTACTTGTACTAGTTAGCTGTAATGGAGTGGTTTCCCGTTGCCTTCTCCATCGCAGAGTGAAGGCCATCTAACCCTGCTACAGTCGAGCCCTTCACTGTTCTTACTTGAACCAGTCCAGGATCATTTCCTATGTACTTGAGCTCGGTACTGAGAATGCTGCTACCCATTCCCAGGCTGGATATTGGTTCGCCCCGAGTATTTGATTTCCTCGGTACCACGCATATCTGGGAGGCGTTCCCCTATCCACCACCTGGGGAGGCGTCTGATGGGGGATCCAGCAACCCCACACGGGTTAGTGTCACTATCTTTTGAAAATGTCATCCCACGTGAAAAGTCCTTATTAATTCCATTTCAATTCTCGTTACTGAAGCTTTTCTCATCACCTTTCGAGGCGACCTAGCCGATTTCGGCATTAAGCAGTCAACAATGCCTTCACAGGTAAAAGATTGATTTTTCTGATTATTTTTTTGTTATTTTAGTTTCTTTGCTCAGTTTGTAAATGTTCATTGCCACGTGTTGTAGGCAAAGCCTTTATGTGTTGATGTTTATGAGGGTTTTTTTTTCGAGAGACTTTCTTTCCTGTCTATGTGAGGAGTACTTTCATCCTTCCTTGCACTACAATAGGTCACCTTTTTGCGTTACTACCTTCCTACCTACTTGGACCTAAAGAGTTCCTTGAATTGTGAACGTTTTCTTCCTGGAGCCCAACGGATCAGACCGTCAGAGATTAATATTTAATTATCAGTTAATTTATACCAGATTAGTCAGCCTGAACACTTGAGCGTTATTGTCTTTTTCTCTTCTTGTTAAATTTAGTGTTCCAAAAAGGGAAGTAAATTGTAAGTATAATTTGATTCGAATTACTTGGGCTCAATAATTTAATCGTTTTGATTAAAAGGGAAGTAAATAGTAAGTATAATTTGATTTGAATTATTTGAGCTCAATAATTTAGTCGGTTTGATTTATTGATTTATCTTTATTCTGCATTAATTTAACTTCTGATTTTATTGTTTTTGATATTTTTTATTATTATTTGTTAATTTCCGGCACCCACCGCTGATTTATTATTCATATTTCATTTTGTTGCGAAAGCCAAATTCCATATTATAACTTGGATATTTTCCGACTTGTGCCGTCTACACGGTGGTAGCACCTTTAATGAATAACACCGCCTACTCTCCGGTATTTGAGCTACGACCTAATTTGCAACGACGACAACTCGTTCCGACCTATGTATCAGTATTTGCAAATGTTATTAACTTCAATTTTATATATTTTTATTTCACTCTATTTACTCTCAGGTTCTCCTAATCTGAAGTGAAAGTAATTAAAAAGTTACAAGTCAAAAAAGGGCGTGGCACCACAATTGGTCACCTTGTATCAACACAATACATGTTATACGAGTCAACTTTTGCACCTTTTCGTTCAAGATAGTCTGCTATATTTTCGGATGACTCTTCTGGAAAATCAAATTCTATCGTCCTCGTCCAAGCCCTAAAAATTCCTGTCGGTATATGGAAGGTGTTGTTATCTTAAACACAATTTTATTTACGTTCGGCACCCACGCAAAAGGAAAATTCTATGCCTCTCAACCATGTGCGGGGATAACGGTGGACGTTATGTTATTCAGTAAAATTTCTGGACAAACTACAAATATAATTAATAAGATTTAAAAAAAAAGTTGCTGCTGAAATAAGTGTTGTTCATCTAACAATTTTCCATTAAATCCGATTTATTTTTAGAGAAAATCCGCCACAAAGGGAAATCGCTATATACTAAAGATCTAAATTTAATTAAGCGAGTGTGTCACGCAATAAAATCTCGAGCAAATTTGTCTGGAGTAACCCAATCGTGACAAGCTTCAATATAACATCTCTACAACGCTTCTTTAATAAGACGCCTCGTAAAGCGATAATGTTATTATAGAAACCTTCATAAAACTTCCTTTTATAGGTAAAAAAATAAGCAGCTCGAAGCGGTTTATCACCTTTATAAATCAAATCTCCCCAAACTCATTGTGGGGGGATTTCGGGTCGGTATCTGCTCCTGCTATACACTTTCTACACTCCATTTCAGCTAAAATACTTCCAATTTTCGGTAACTACCCAGCCGTTACGTTTCCGGCATTATTTTTATTTCCGTTTAACTAGCAGGTCTTTGTTCCGAATTGATTTTTTATATTAAATCGAATGCAAACGTGTATATAAGAGTATTAGTGTGTTTTTGAGTACTCTAGATTACTTCTAATATTGTAATTGTTTTAGGTTAAATTTGTTGCTATAAATGGATATAACATATGACAATCAAATGCATCGGTTCTTGACTTGCAGGCGATCAAATCTGAGAATCTGAGATGGCAACAGCAGTCATCCAGTGGAACTAACACAAGAGGGTTCTCCTCATCGGAGGTGGGATATAACTATATACTGTTAATCTAAATAAGTTTTTGTCTATTAATATAAAAATTGTCTTACCCGCCTCGCATCTTTCCTTAGCCTTTATTTAATACGAAGCTTTTTAAAAATTAAAATTACTTTGTTTCATATACAAAGTAAAATATAATCAATTTTTCTGCAACAAAATATATCCCATGCATACTAAATCTTATAAGCACTGGAAAGTTTGTTAGTGCAAATTTTAAATGAACCGAAATCCAAGTTTATATAGCGACTGTAACTTTAATTTGTATTCTTAGTAGAGCTAACTTCTAGAGTTCTAAAAACTTTATTATTGACTTGCCACTTAGTAAATCAGTCTTAGTTGCGAAGTTTTAGTCTCATTTAATATTTGGCACGTCTAATTAAAAGCGTGAAGAATAATAGGAAGTAGAAGGGTTTTCTCATTTTAATTCAATTAAGTTTGTCGCTAAAGATTAAGAATGTATTTAAATAAGAGAGAAAGCTACGTTGGCATATTAATTTTTTAAATTATTTTTCCATATGACCATGTATTAATTTTTTTTTTCAGTTTGAGCTGTTTCCTTTATTAGTTCTTGTTTTCTAAAAAATAAAGTATTACTAAATATATAAATATACGTTATTGGTTCTCAATGTTGGTATTCTAAAAGTCAGTTTTCGGAAGGGTTTTAATTTTAATATAAAGCCTTACTCACTCACAAAAATATATCGGTTTGAAAATGATTATTATAATTTCGCGTTAGTAAATGGAAAGGAAATTATATCTATAGAATATAAACAATAAAGACACTTTCTCATCAATGTGCGGAAGCTGTAAATTGAATTAGTAGTATCCAGAATATAGAGCGGTTTGCTTGCTGACTGCAGAAAACTGCTTCAATTAGAAATCCGGTCAGCAGTTGTTTGGTTTTTGTATCGTGTGAAAGAGAAAGATCAGATAGAAACAAACGTTTCTATTTCAAAAGAATTAAACACATGATGGTTTAAATTTTTTTTTAATATTCGGCACACACACACACACAAAAGGAAAATCATATACCACTTAACGAGAGGTGCGTGTACGGAGAAGACAGACGGTGGACGTTGGACTTGAAGCACTGTAGGTTGTAATATTCAGGAAAGACGTTACTCGGAAGTCCATTGCAGCAGGGCTGGATTAAACTTCTGCGGGGCCCGGGGCTAAGTTTATATGTGGGGCCTCCTTTGGAGGGGGCCAATAATTTATAGGACACCCAAAGTTGTTATGAAGGGAAAAATGTATTATTTTCGGATTTGCACACTCGCGTAAGTAAAAAGCAATGCATAACTCATCATAAACCATATTTATATATTAAAAGTATATTAAAAAATATATGTATATTTACATAGATTTTTTTCTAGCTTTTAAAGTAGAAAATGTTTCTATTATATCATCAAAGCTCAGTGAACACAAAAGATCATTCTCAATACTCATCAAAGTTAAATGGGACAGTCTGTCTTCACTCATAGTTGTTATGTATTTGTTCTTTATGAATGATAGTTTTGAAAACGATCTTTCGGTTTCACAGTTGGTGATCGGAAAATATAAATAAATCCTTAAAGCTACATAAACTTCCGAAAACACATCTAACAAATCTTTTTCAATTAAAAGGCTTAAATGGAAAGGAACACTGGTGATAGGTTCAATATTTTCTGATATTTAACAATATGCAGAAAATTGAAGTAGTTCTTGAACTAAGTTGTTTCCTAAATCATCAGAATAGTGAAAAATTAGGTTTCTAGCTTTAGTAGTTATCTCTTCAGTAGAGAGGATGGGTAATTGACCAATGAATCCAAAAATGTCGCTGACTTCCTTGTAAGCTATATTACGTTTTTCAAGCTCGGATAGAATTTTATCTATTATTGGTGGGTACGATATTCTATGCGAAATTTATCTTGACCATGTCGCGGTATTTCTGTTGAACCATCGGCTTGTTTTTTGATGCCTCTATGTTCATACCCATCTTTGTAAAATATATTTAAAACTGAAGACATAGCTTTGGCTTTTTTCTCTAAGGATTCGAATTGACCTCGCAGGTGGCAAACAAACTCTATCAACGACACTAAAATTTTTTGTCCTGTTATGACATCAAGACCGGGTTTTTGTAGGTACTTACTTGTGGCATCAAATCGCTCCAACAATTGATTCCAGCACGTAGTCATAAAAGCTGTTTCAAGTCTTGTCATTTTTGTCTTTAATGAAAATGCGTCATCTTTCGTATCTTTTTTTTCTGAAGGGCTATCGGCTAATTATTGTAAAGCATTAAAAATGCTATCATAATTGCTGGCGAGAGATTTAACTGCTTGTTCGCGACAGGACTATCTTGTCACAGAGAGTGACTTTACAACTAATACTTTGTGGTCACTATTTTCTTCGTTTTGTTTTTTGATGTTTTTAATTAAAAATTCCCAGCGATGTGTAGATGCAACAAAAAAAGCATATAATTTCTGCAAAAACCAAGAAAACTTATGGCTTCAACACATTTATCATCGCTAGATTCTCCAACTAAATTTAATGAATGAGCTGCGCAAAGGACACAACGGGAAAGTTCATTCCTTTTCTTGACTTCTGCTTGAAGAACTTTATATTTGCCAGACATGTTATTAGCATTATCATAAATTTGTCCTCTGCAATATTCAATTTTCACGGAGTTGGTAAGAAACAAAATTTCGTCCGCCAGCGATTTTCCTGTATGACTATGAATAGGAACAAGGCAAAGAAATCGTTCAAGAACTTTTCCATTCCAACAGTACAACAGACAGCTGATCTACATGAGAGAGGTCAAGGGTAGAGTCTACAATTATAGAATAATATTTTGCCTCCTTAATTTCATTTATAATTTTGTCAAACAGTTTTTTGCCCATATGCCTGATCAATTCTTCACAAACGGTCTTGCATTTGCCCTTCTGTCCAAAATTTTCCAAATGTTGGCATAAAAAAGTTGCGCCATTATGTGGAGAACCTAATCTTTCGTCATCACCTCGAAAGGTTAGACTCCTTTGAGCAATAAATTTGACCTCAACAACACGTTTTAAAACATTTTTCCAATACACGATTTCTTTGTTTAATGATTTTGTTATTTCTACATCTATTTTGGAAGAAAATGAATGCGTTTTCCAGGTTTAAAGATTTTTACGATGCTCCACAAAATACTCGTGAGATTTTATTTTTTCCTCTGCCTTTTTCCAATCAGAAAATCCGGTTGTAGATATTTTTTTTATCTGAACAAAACAATTTACAAACAAAACAATAAACTGATCCATTTGATTTTGAATACATTAACCATTTTCTTACATATGATGCCCCGTTTGATTGTCGACTTTCGAACAGTTTCAGTGATAAAAATCGATTTTGTTTTTCGTATTTTCTTATTGATGCTTCAAACTTTCCATCATTATTTTGGAAGTAATCTGGACCTTTTTTCAAATAAGCTTGTCTAACGTGATCATTAATTTTTGGGGGCCATAATGCAGGGTTTTGCTCAATTCTTATTTTTTCCTGATGAAAAACTTCAGTTTCAGTCGTCTCCGTTGTGTCTGAGTGCTCAACAGTTTCTTCCTATTGCTGTTTTTGCATTTGGCAAACCGATACTAGTGATATTACTTGAAGTTGTTGCAGGGCCCTGGACTTTTTTTATTGTAGTAGATATGTGAGGAAATAATATATCGATGTCGTATTGTTTGGGGGCCCCTTATAAAGATGGAGCCCGGGGCTATAGCCCCATAGCCCCGCCCACCCTTAATCCAGGACTGCATTCCAGAGCGAGGCAGTCCTCCAGACAAAGGAGTCCCGCAACAGCGACGTTCTAGGTGTTCGCAACTCGATCGTATGAGCAACTTGTGTCTTACAGGTGTTTCTGTTTGGCACAACTCTGGGCGGAATCATAAGTGCCAGCTCGTTCGAACACCTTCCATAGTAGTATCGATAGTAAAGAGATTTTTCGATGTTCGAGGCTATCAAGATCTTGAGTCAACCCTGGGTCATCCACAAATCTCCTCTGTATGGAATCTAATAACTTGAACAAGTGTTTGGGTGCCGAGCTCCACACATGGGAACAGTATTCCAGAGATGGTCTTATCTGGGCCTTTTAGAGCACTAAGAGATGATGAGATGTATACAACTTTCAAGCTCTATAGTGTGTTACTAGATTTGTGCTGCTGCCTTGGCGAGTTTGGTGACGTGATTACGCCAAGACATGTTGTTTTCTACGTTGATGCCCAGCAAGCTTATGAACGAGGTCAGGGTGAGTGTTTGTCCTGTCATTGATAAGTCAGGTCCTGCGGTGCTTGCTTTTTTGAGAAGACAGCTGCTTGGGACTTTCCTGCGTTAAACTGGACATTGTTTTCCTCACCTCATTCCACGATGGCATTCATATCCTCATTAATGGCAGCAATCTGATTTTCGTGCTCGCGTTGGGAAAGAGCAGCGGTCACTGGAGTACGCGACATGAATGATGATATAAGAGTGCAGTCCTCTGCAAAGCTGTAAAAAGAATTGTTTGTCCTGTATAAGTCGTTGATATAGAGCAGAAACAGTGTGGGAAATAATATACATCCCTGAGGAACGCCGGCACTGATTTTAAATTCCTCCGAGAGATGTCCATCAATACCAACTCGGATGCTTCGATCCCTTAAGAAATTGGAAAGCCCTAGAAGCAGTGCTGGTGGTAGTCCGTATAATGTCAATTAGCTTACCAATTCGATATGTCACACCCTATCAATTGCTTTGGATATGTCGAGAGCCACCGCACGAGTCACGCCGTAGCCCTCGATGGCTTTGGTCTATAGGTAGGTCACGTAAATCAGAAGATCTCCCGACCTGTGCTTGCGGAAACCATACTGGCGATGGCTTATGATGCCTGATGAGTCGAGATATTTTAATAGTTGTTCGTTGATCAGTTTCTCCATGACTTTGGACGTGATGTCAAGGCAATTGGACGGTAGTAATTTGGAATCTTTTTTTACCTTTCTTCGAAATTGGTTATACCTGAGCGCATTTCCAGCTAAAAGGAAAGCATACAGTTCGGTATGATAGGGAGGAAAACCTGCATAGTGGAGCTATTAATTTGAGTAATTTTGGTTTAACAACACATTTTTTAAGCACTATTGCGGGAATACCATCCAGTCCTGTGACCTTGTTAGTGACCTTTTGTAGTGTAGGCTTTTGAGTATTCGTTTTACTTCCCGTCGACGACCAGACCCAAAATTGAGAAATTCACTCTCGGGATAGTTGGGGGAGTTTTTCCTTGAGGATCTAAGATGCAAGAATTTGATGCAAACATTTCGGCAAGAATGTTTGCTTTTTCTTTGGCCGTTTCCGTTATTGATCCATCTTCTTTGGTTAGTGGTGAGATTAACCTTGATTGACAGCTTTGGCAACTCACCAGAGAAGCTTGTTCTTGATTTGCTCATTATATCCCTCCTTGCTCTTTCCAATAGTCCGCTTACACTAATTTCTAGTCGCTAGTCAGCTAGGATAACTTAAGTTATCTCATCAGCAGATTCAGAGGTATTTTGATTCCTAAAGCAAACATCTTTCCAAGGGAAAGAAAGATAAAACTCACGAAGATCACGCCACTTTGCAATTTGTGGTGCCAAACCTTTCAAGGACCTTGTGGCTCATGTGCTTTGATAGTAAGTGCACAGGTTGCGGAGATTAGATTGTGGTCTGATGAGCTCAACAGAGGTTGTACAGTTACTGTGTAAAGGTCAGGATTAGTTGTTAAGAATAGATCCAGGAGAAAGTCTTGTTGACGCTCAGGAACTTGACAATTTTTGCCGTTGGATAGTTGATCTGCAGAAAATCAATTTATATTGGTGATGGGTAGGTGGTCTGTGCAAGCAACAAATGAATTTTGGTTTAAATCTAGTGCTACAGTTAAATCTGAGTCATGAAAATGCATATAGAAATCACCTGCGAGCAAAATTCTTGACCTAAGGAATAAGTTAGAAAGAAATGTTTTAAGGTTTTCTAGAAAATTGCCGTTGTTGCCGGATGGTAGCCTATATAAACGATATATTTTTAGAATTGATCAATGAGAAGTCATATTCTCCATCAACAAAAATTCAAATTTTATTATGTTTTCTTTCAGAATTATATTCTGCTAGTGGTGCACTTTTCTTTTATTTATTAGATGTTCTCCAATTTTTATTAAATATTTTGTCATGCCTTAAAGTTTTTGTGAAATGCACATGTAAATTCAATAGGTTTACGTGCCTTACAAGTTACAAGCTTTTTAAAGAATCCTTACAAGACATAGACTGCCATTTGAAAACTCGGGGTGAGAATGGCTTGGGAGAGAGGATTAAACTCAAATTCCTAAATATTACAAAAAACTGAAGAGACATCCAAATTACTTTATTTTTCACTTCGGTATTATTCGCTCATAATGCTTAAGATGCGCGATATATTAGTATATTATGATATAAGTGTATAAGAGGGCCTTTAAAGCACGCGCGACATATTTCAAAACACGACGCGCAGCGGAGTGTTTTGTAAGTCGCAAGGGCTTTAAAGGCTTCTTATACACGTATATCATACGCTATTTTTTATTACAAATGCTTCATAATCTCAAAAATGTTTTAAATATTAAACTTAAGGGATATATTGACGAATATATTAATCTGTCACATTTGACATGATCAAATGTTTCTATAGCAACCTTTAAAAAAGTAGGCGCATCATAAACATCATTTTAAGCACGCTGCAGCGTGCGATAATCTTTGATTATGATGCATGCGTAATAAAAAAATATAACCATAACGCCCGAAGCGTTATGAGAGACCATTATGGATTCATAACACCTTCTCATACCATTTTAATATAAACGTCAGAGCAATCAAATCATAGATATGTCAAAATTTTCAAGACGGCATACGCATTGTTTCTCAGAGTTTTTACTCTTTATTTTATGTGAAGTGAAAAATAAAATCTTGTACCCACCACTATCGTTACTAGAGAAGCGGCTAAATCTACCACAACTGTTCACAATATTGTAAATCCTATCGCATGCGCAGTACAATGTATCAAAATTACCCATGTCTTTACGGTCCAATGAATTGCTTTCAGCGGGTCTCGTGGCGCAGTGGTTAGATGCCGTCATACGACCTACGGCGACGGCCCGGGTTCGATTACAGTGGCAAGACACGTTTTTTTGAAGGTTATGTGCAGAAAGTTTTTTTTTCTTCATTTTTGGCATACCTTGGGTTAGTTTTGGTTAGTTTTTGTTGGTTACGCACCCCTAGCGAACGGAGGGTCATAGCGAAGCGAGAAATTGACAAAGCAATTTGGCAACATTTGCGCCAGATTTAGCCGCTCGTGCTACTAGATGTTTACGCCCATCGAGCGACATCTATCCATTGAAATCAATGCATCTATCCATCGGGATGTATTGTCGACCTCCGGGCGTAATCATGTTAGCAACGCTCTTGGTACATAAATAGCTATTGCGTATTTAAGTATTTTATTTACAATAAAAGCATTTAAATATATTAATTTTATGCGGAACATCTAGGAAACCCTGTATGTCCACTACTTGCCCTAAAAGCATTAGGGTATCATGTCAAATAGGTATCAATTACCTGGAAAACGATCCACAAGCCACTCTGAACAAACACAAAAGATCATCGCCGATTTTTATAGACCTTTTTATGCCGCTCGCTTTTATTCCTGTTTTATCGCATTTTTTACTCCGAAGAGATTTATTTTGGATACGTGATTATGTGCCTCACTCAAATTAAAAATGTTTTACGCTTCCAAATGAATTTACGCAACAATATTGGCCTTTTAGGTATCCTTCATGTGGAAGTCGCAAATATGATTTTTCACTAAAATGCACATTTTGGTTATGAAATTTATACTATTGCTTCTTCATAGCCATACACATATAGACGAAAAACGCAATTGCCCTATGGAAAAGTTACTATAAAAATTACTGTCGTGACGTTAAATGGAAATACTGAATTGGATAGTGGTTCCAATTCCGTTTTGAACAATGATGTAATATACCAATGTCTGAAATGAAAAAGATGTCTGACTCGTTTAAGCGTAATTTGTTAGATGTTAATTACAAGGAAATACTTGGTAAAGTATGCAAACCTATTGAATCTGAATGGTCATTTCACAAAAAGTTTGAAGTATGACAAAATATTTAATACAAATTTGGGAATAACTAATAATAGCAGAATATAATTGTGAAATAAGTGTGGTGTTGTAAACGCTACCAAACACAGAAATATAGTTTCTTCCCTTTCACTTGTAGATTTATATGGTTGATATTATCTCTAACTTCCATTAGAACTTAACATACCTATTCTGAACTTGTAACGGAATATGCTTATTCCGCTACATTAAATTTTTACATTCAATTGCAAATTATTCTCGATATTTAATATTTATGTCGCCAGTGACATCTATTCACGAATGGGTTTATTTCGTGTGGATAGCGATTTTAACAACGCTAGTACTCTATTTTGTATAATTCGTGAATTAATTTTACTATAGATTACTATATTATTTAATATGCAGTATTTTTATGACTTTGCATTACGTGGTTTTTAGTGTTGATCACATGTGTTAAATTATCCAATAAAACATCGGCAAACATAATTTTGTCCAGCGTCTTGAATTTTGAATACGCGATGATTATTTTGTGTTGAGGCGTTGACCGGGTGAGTGCTGATTTGTTAATCTGGAAATATTTAATTCATCTTGCAATCTTGTTAACTATTTCTGTCACTATTAAATATATAATTAATATTTGTTTATGATTCGCTTAGAATAATTTGACTATAGCAAGAATTTAGCATTTTATATTCCAGTTTTAATTAGCTTACATCTTCAGGTGTTTTTAATTATTGTCGTGACCTTTTGGGTAATATTACCGATTTATTGGTGAATATTTGCGGTTTTCATTAATCAAATTCATGTAATTTGAAAGAGGCTTAGTCCAAATTTAGGGAGATCGTAATTATTTTATCGTTCATTGGTCTCGCACATTTTTTACGTATTTTCATTCAAATTGAACAGTATTATTTGGGTTAATTCTCGGGGTAAATTCTATATATTCCTGCAAAGGTAGTAAATTGAATATTCAGAAGAATTTCTCTGAATCTTCCCTCATAGTATTGCTGGTTTTCATCTTTCTTTCTTTTCAGGTTCATTTAATTAAATTTTCGATTTATTTGTTACATCAAGCATAATATAACTATTAGCATTCACCCTGTCTAGTCTCAATCCTGATGTACCGACATTATTTTGCATTTATGAGAGGTTAATCTCACATATGTAAATTTAACTGGTTTATCTTTTTACCTAAATTTCTATCTCGGATCCGAGGTAGTGATTATATTATCTTTATCTTCAATTAAATTGAGGCGCAATTGCGATCAATTTTCGTTTATGTGTCAAGGGCCTAAATAAAAGTAGTAGTAATTACTTATTTTGAGTCACCAGACTCATTGTTATAGGTTGTATACCTCTATTTCTCTATTTATTATCAAATTTAAAGTTACCTTTAATTTAAATTTACCGAGAGTCACTGAATTGGAACGTCATTCCTTTATTTTCTTTTGATTTTTATATTCTAATCATCATTTTTTTTGAATTTTAAATTTTAAAGTAAAGAAAAGGAAATCTTGAGTACCAGTAGTCATTTATAATTTTTGCTCATTGTCTGCTCAACTCAACATAGTAATTTGAGTTTCCGATTGTATCTGCTTTTACCAGTAAATTTTTAATTTGTAGATTGCTTCATCATATGGTTAACATTGTCACTGATATTCACATGATGTTTCCTTGCGTTTTATTTAATTAACGATATGTATTGGTCTAAAACTAGTTTATTTCCTATTTCATGTCATGATTGGTTGAGGAAAACTTCTTGCTTGTCAAGCAGCGGGTGTTCGTCCACTTCCTGTACTGAGCCACTCTGAGGGAACCTCTACGTGGACCAAATAAGTCCTCGATAAACTCAACAGATACTAACTTGGGAACAGGCAGAAACGGTTCCAGTAGAGGTCCCAATACGGTCGCATGGTTACAGAATAATTGGACGAAGCTAAGTATTAGCCAATCAGAAGATAAACATATTGTAAAGACCAATCTTGTATTGGAACATTTCATATTTCTTTTTAATTTTTTCACATTAATTTAATTTTCATTACTAAGTCAATTTATTCGTCAGATAAACTCCATTTCAAATAATTTCATAAATCATATTGTATTCTCATTTACTTATATAATTAATATGTTGATTGTTTTCAAACTTACCTCTTTAATTTATTTATTTTCAATTTATTCATTTCAATGTATATATAGCATGATAATATTATATATAATTTAAACTTCATTAAAAAACAGAAAACTTAATTATAAGGTGTCTAGCTGACGTAACATCTGTAATGCACCAGATTAACCTACAGACATCATTAAATATTATATAATTTTATTTATTTATTTAATTTTTTTTCGCTAAATAACAATACACTTCACATTATTACTATACCAAATCAACCGTCGAAATTAACCTACTTATTCTACTAATTTAAAAAAAAATCTCAAATAACTCATAGTTTTCAAAAACATACTTTTTACAAATTTTTTTTAAATCTGTTCTTGTTAGTACACATTCGTATCTTAGGGGGTAGCATATTATAGATTTTGGGACCAAGATATGTTAAATACTTTAAATTCAAGTTATTGTTACTTACAGGAATTATTAAATTTTTGTTGAAATTTGTCCTAGTACTATAGTTATGCTGCACATAATTTTTCATGTTCTCTCTCTCTTTAATATAATTACACACTGTCAGCAAATAGAGGCTTCTGATATTACTTATTTCTGGGAAAAAAAGCATATGGCTGGAGTATAATTTTTTTTTAAATATTATCTTTAAGATATATTTCTGAATTATGTTTAAGTTGTACAGACTATTTGTATAAAGTCCACCCCATACCACAATTCCATATCTGATAATTGATTCTATTACTGCCTTATAAAGAGTTATTAAAGTTTTTGTATTAAGAAATTCGCGTAACAGATAGAATTTATGAATTAGCTTACGCATTTTTGTTGACAAATACTCTATGTGAGGTGACCATTTGAGATGTTTGTCCATCACAATACCTAGGTACTTTGTGTAAGATGTTTCATGTATCTCCTGGTTGTCAATTATTATGCTACTAAAAGTTGGTCTGTTAGCCTCTGTAAGAGAAAACGTGATGTATGTTGTTTTGATACCTGTCTCCCAAGTAAATATTTAAGTATTCATATTCAGTTGCAACACGTTTTTCTGATTGAAGTTGAAAATGAAAGTAAAGATTTTATTTATTTTTTTATTATTTTTTTTTGTTAATTAAAAAGGAACCTAGCCCCGGAGAGATTCGCGTTACCTTGTCGTGGGGTCGTTTGAGCGCTACCCGTTCTCGCCAGCTAAACGGAAAAAGCTCTGCGGGTGTTGTGCAGGGTGACTAGGTCAGCTCAAAAAAATCAACACATACTTAATTTCAAACTATCCAGAAAGCTAGAAAAATTGTGGCACTATAAACAACTAACTTAACCTATCAAGAAAACACACTCTAAAAATTTAAGGAACAATATATTTGCTAAGTTCTTTCTTTTTTTTTGAAAACACAGTAACAATCTATCTGGAGAAAAAGGTTCAATTAAAATATGGTTAAGTAAAGACAAAAGAATGTTTAATGACTGTTTAAGTAATTGATAAAATAAACAGAGTGCAATGTGAAGATTGTACAGAGACCAATTCAGTTGGAAATACTCGGTTCTATATGCCTTACCACTAAATGTACTAAATACTACTTATCAAGGTGATCACTTGACGTTGACTAATCTTCTTACAACTAGGTATGCGTGCGCTAATAGCTGCACTGATTTTAGATGTAGCAATAATAGTATGTAGCAACGAACGGCTACTGTAATTAAATCAAATGACTCGACAAGTTAATAAGAGAACCAAACTAGAATAAAACTATTGGAAGTATGGCGGTCGCTTGATTCATATGATAAAAAAATAAAATTCAGAGCGGTTATATCTCCCGACTAATGAATGAAAAGAATGAAATTATCCAGCCAACGCTTGACTTTTATTAAAATGAGAAAACAATTCAAAGCAATCAGATTAACTGGTCCGAGAAACCAATGAATAAATGTAAATTAAATTAATTAAAATCAATGAGCTACCTCAGAACTCGGCGTTCAATGTCTGATTTATATGAATAAAAGAAAACGAAGAGTGATTATACTAAGTGGATAAACATAAGAAACAATCAGACACAAAGCTTATAGTACGATACCCAGATCCCGTCGTCGAACGTGGAGGCGCCGGCACTTATAGATACCCAGGAGTGGGCTCACGATGACCTCCAGTGAGGGAAACAAAAGGTTGTAGCCCTTCGATAAGGGTTCTGGACCTCCGCAAAACGTTGTAGTCCTTCGGAAAGAATGGACTTCTGGCCCTCCAGGGAAGAAAACGTCTAGCCTTCCAGAAAAAGTTGTGGCCAATAAAGGTTCTGGCCCTCCAGAAAAAAATTGTGGCTCTTCAATAAAACTTCTGGCCCTCCAGAAAATGTCTGAAATAATCCAGTACGCATTAAACGAAGCCCTTTTACTTTAATAAAAATCATAGACCCCCCCCCCCCTTTTGCATAAATACGTCTTCTTTATAAAACAAATTTTCCCAGACAAAAAAAACTCATGGACTTGCAATGCAATAAAGCAAATAAAAGAGATATTAAGGTTCAGACAACTTGAATATAGAAAAATAGGTATGAATCACCCCTAGAAGAATATATCAACTTCCCCATATGATCAAAATTAAAGTTGCATTAAAATAAAAATTCGGATCAGATAAAATGGAGTAGGTAAGGTAACACGTGAGAAAAGCAAATGGCGATATGTGCACAAAAAAAGGCAACACAGATAAGCAATCAAATCATTAATTTAGGCAAAACGATAGCAATAATTACCTCAAATTTGTGTAAATGAGGGCTACTCTGAGAGATTCGACGGTCTCGGTCTTATATGACGAACGTGAAAGCCCCTAATACAGCATGTAGAGCCCGAAAAATCGGTCGTGTTAAAACACAAACAGAAACCACAAAAATAAATCCCCTAGCAATATTATATCACAATACTAAAATGTGGCATTTCCAACTGCAATGGCAAACGTTCGCCTTACGAGCAAACTAGAGAAAGGTCTCTCCAATGTTTTGGTCAATTTGCCTTCGAGATTAAATGCTGTGTCACAAGTAGTGATGGGCGATACAAGGAATAATTCTAAGATAATAAACGACCGAGTTCCCGTTTATTATGATGGTAACATGACGGCGGAAGCCACGAATAGTGAGCTAAAATGACATTCTTCTAGAAATGCTAGGAAATGCTCTTACAGGAATGATAAACCTACAAAAATCTAAATCGAGAATGACAAACACGCGATAGATAGCCCATCTCTATTATTTGGCATAAACCTCACAAAAACTAGTCTGCCGTACAGAACGAGAAATACATTTAAAGCAGAGGTCCAAAAACGATCTCCGGAATTGACAGCCGGCCCCAGGCATTCATCAACCCAGGGTTCTCAAGGTGATAAAATATTCAAACTGAAATTAATGTATGGTTCAATAAGTCAAATGCAACATATTTGAAGGCTAATAGAATTCTTTAAAAATATAAAACGGTCAGCTGGCGGTTCCCGATAATGCAATCGAAAACAAGCCAAGCTATTTTAATAATAATGTATATCGTTTATCAACTAAAATAAATAGTCACAACGGATCATAAAAGCTAATACAAATATATAGCTAACCTATACTTAAAATATAGTTAATTCATATTAGGAAAGTGTCATTTACAAGCGAATCGAATTAATAAATTTAGAATTAATAAACCGATGCGATGGCAGTTTCAAGCGAATTGTTGGCAAAGCAAATTAATAAATTTACAATTAATAAACCGATGCGTGCAAAATACAGCATCATTTTTCTCCTAAATGCGGCATATAAATGAAATTTTTGGAATTGGCAAAATCGAAGTGCTACACAGTTCGCATTGTCTCTATGAACTCTGGCGCCCACAAAAAAAATTACCATTAATAAGTTAAACAACTCACACTTGAGAATAACCATAAAAAGCGAGTCTCAAAACGAACATAATTTGCAGCCAACAGTTGTTCAATTCGATTTTTGTTTTGCAGAAGAAAACCATACGAATTATGTGCCAGGTAGGAATTAGGGAACATTGTAGACCACTGTTTATTAAGCATGGAATATTAACATTAGTATCTTTATTTATCCTTGAAACAGTCTGTCTGATTCACAAAAAATCTTGTACTGAGATCCGTGATCGATTACATAATTGGCCCTAAACCGAAATGTGCGCCTTCCTATTTACAGACTAAGAGTCACAAAAAATCAATTATGTACGAGGGCCTCAAGATCTATAACCGTTTGGTCACTGAGTGCAGACGGTTGCCATACTCGCGGTTTCGGAGGAAGGTTAAGAGTGTTTTGGCGGCAAAGTCTTATTACATCCTGGAGGAGTATTATAATGATAGTTGGTAGTTGTTTTGCCATTTTTATTTTCATTGGTATTTTTATTTCTATTTTTATTTGTATTTTTATTGTATTTTTATTTGCATTTGTATCTTTCTTCCAATATTTATTCTCACTTTGATTTTAAAATTGATTTTTACTTTGTATTGTATATTACTTGATCTTATTTTTTATGCATAAGGGACTGCTTTGCAGACAAGAGATATGTTCTTCTTACAATAAAGCACATTTTGACTTTGACTTTGACTATTAAAAAATTTCTTATGGTTATGAAAAGAAGTAGACAGTTGGCGAACAACTAGTATTGCGCTACAAACTTAGAATTTACATCTTAAAATTTAAAACATTAACCATTTCATACTTTGCAATGTTGGGACGCACCCAACCGGTTTTGACGAATACAGTTCCGAGTCAAGTGTTAGTAGCCGTACCTCATTTTCGAACGTTCTCTTGACGGATGTCGAGGGTTTTTTTTTGGCAATTGACGTGGCCTCCTATTCCGAGCGATGAATGCGTAGGTAGAGTAAAGGACAAGTTTCGAAGTCGAAATATTATCGTTGTAATTTCTGATCATCAAGTCTATTAATCATATGAATTTACCATGAGATAAATTGGCAAGCGCTCTATCATAAATATTTTCTCATACTGTCGGCCCTTCCTCCACTCGGTCTGTCGCTAGCCTATGGAGTTTCTCCAGGTTTATTCCTGCCAGTTTACGAACCTTTTTAAGGATGTGATGCCAACTCACATGGCGTGCTGTAATAGCTTAGTAGCGGTCGGAGTTAGATGATCACTACCAAACACTAGCTAGTGGATTACTCTTCACCCGTGTGACCGTAGGGGAATGACATACAAGTAAGCTCTATAATTGCATATTTTACCTATAATACCTTACCGTGTCTTTTCGAAACTACCGTTAAATGATTTTTAATTGCATAGTGTCGTGTCTAATACAGATTGTTTATCGATATCTCAATAAATAATAGCGACTACATAATAGTGGTTAGCTGATTTACTTTTTGTATTACATATACTTAAATAAATGATATACAAATATTGTAATTTCCTGTAAACCTTATGGCAGTAGATCGTCTTATCTACCACTTTAGGTTTTCGTCCCTATGCAGATTACCGAATTAAGCGCACTTCGATTTCCCCTGTAGATCTTCATTAATCAGATTTTCTCGTCACAGTATTTGATTTTCTTTTAACTGTCTATTTGTTCACTAATATTATCGCTGCCATGGGATTAATTTATAATAGTATATTATGATATAAGTGTATAAGAGGGCCTTTAAAGCACGCGCGACATATTTCAAAACACGACGCGCAGCGGAGTGTTTTGTAAGTCGCAAGGGTTTTAAATGCCTCTTATACACGTATATCATACGCTATTTTTTATTACGAATGCATCATAATCTCAAAAATGTTTTAAATATTAAACTTAAGGGATATATTGACGAATATATTAATCTGTCACATTTGGCATGATCAAATATTTCTATAGCAACCTTTAAAAAAGTAGGCGCATCATAAACATCATTTTAAGCACGCTGCAGCGTGCGATAATCGTTGATTATGATGCATGCGTAATGAAAAATATTTTTTATTTAGCAGAATAATTTTTATTTAAGGTGTTCTGTGATTAGCTGTATTTAATTAGAACTTTAAAATTCAGATTTTACTTACAAATATTTCAAAAATAGAAACTAGGCAGTATTGATGATTTAGAATTTAAGATTAAGAATTATGATTTGAATGATACTTATTTTACATCTTTTTATTAGTATTTTGAGAGTTTGAGACCTAATTAATTTTCTTTTGTCTAGGTTATGTCAGAAAAGATTTCGTATTTGGATAATGATGTTTATTTTGGTATGCTTAAGTCAAGATCAAGTTGAGTTTATTATTTTCTTTTAAGGATATTCGATATTCTTTTCTAAAATTTATTACCTTAATTTTAATTGTTCTTGAAAATCATTGAAAAATTCATAATAGAAAATGACGCCTTCGCCCAACTGTCAACTGTACGACCCATACCTATACCCGACCCGACCCATACCGCTGAGTGAACCAGGCATATAGACCGGTTGTTAAGCAATTAACTAATCGCGTTACAGAAGACTAAAAGTTGAGTTTTTGGAGAATTTGAATTCTAATTGACCATGCCCATTGACCTGTATTTTCAGCATCTGCAGCATTCTGTTTCTCTTGAGTTTTACAGAGCAACCATACTTTTTCAAGTTCCTACACAGAGCTACAAAAGTTCTGTCATCGGGAATTCTTCTGATAGGATAACGCTGCGCATATACTCTTTGTGCGTCCTTGGCATTTAACCTGCATTCTCCATAAAGCAGCAACATATTCACTTTTTCTTGAACAATTTCCATAAATCCTTATGGGTTCTGTTACTTTAATTCATAAAAAGTACACAGGGTATGCTGTCTTTAATAATTACCCAACTCGAACGAAACAATAATAATAATGTACCTCAACCATTTCCAATATTTAGTCAAGCGGAGAAATTTATAGTTTAGGAGAGTGTAAAACCATATTAAAAAACAAAACCGATGATTCCAAAAAATCAGTAAAGATTATGTTGGTGAGTTATCGAGAACTATTCTACTATTCTTTAGGGTTTATTTTTCGCTCACCTCAGAATACGAACTGAGGAATATGTTAAGATTATGTGGGAAGTAAATAGGAAGTTCCAACGGACTGAGATTGCACCCCACATACCGATCTTGCAGCCCTTTTTTACTGTATTAAATATCATCACTGCACATCAGTCTCAAACTGAAAAGTAAACCTTCCTAGCTACATTCGAGCCAAATTCCCCTACAATATCTTTTTAATTGGTAAAATTTTTGCGGCAAAAAGGGGAGCAAATATACTGATAATGGTGCTAATCTTATGAGCAAACGAACATTGTTGGCCCTTCGGTCACGTGACGCGCCACGTGGTTTGTATAACCATATACGTAATTTTATCAGTTGCTTCAATTATCTGCTAAACATTTTATATCCTATGTGGCATGCGGGGATCATTTAGCTTAGATTTTAAGCTAAATTCTGCAGTATGCTTTTTGTTATGTAAGTGACAATGGTTATAAATCAGAGGAAAATTATAATTCAATTTAATTCTGACAATAAATGGAAAATAAATAGCTGATATAGTTTGGATAAAATTATACCGTTGACCTTTGCTGAATAAACGCCATTGTGTAATAAAACAGTGTAAATACCGGCATCGGTGGGGGGAGGCTCGGCTTAACAATATACGTCAATATACATATTGTGAACTACTAAGATACATAAACTACTAAGTAAATATTACTCTATCTTAAGTTTGAACTTGAACTTTGAGATAACCCACCTTTTTAAAATACTATTTCATTAGACCTGATACACTCATTTTTGAGACACCCAATATATGTATATATTTTGAGACGCCCTTTATACGTATAAAAGATAAATCAAGTCATAAATTGAAGTCGAGTTTTTGCGAGGTTTTTTGGAGGATATCCGAGAGGTATGCTCGAGAACGGAGAATAGATAGTCAGAAGCCAGCGGAGTGTACGGTTTATGTTGGTGAATTGTTTTGCTTCTGTGTTGCAATATGTCATTACAAGTCGGTAAAATGAAACTTATAATATTATTATCAACTTAATTTGCATAAATATTTCTTCTATTTTCATTGATAATTAATATTTGATGGCATAACATTTGTATATATTTTGATATTGTTATTAACATAATTTGCATAAATATATCTTCTATTTTCATTGATAATTCATATTTGATGGTATAACATATAAATATATATTGATATTGTTATTAACATCATTTGCATAAATATTTCCTCTATTTTCATTGATAATTAATATTTGATGGCATAACATATTTTGATATTGTTATTGACATAATTTGCACAATTATTTCTTTTATTCTCATTGATAATTCATGATAATTTAATGAAATCGTTTTATGCTGTGAACAACACACTTTAAATGAAAGCAAAAATGTATTGTTTGCTGTCTTTTCGTGCTGGAATGTTTGGTTTTAGTACGACTGTGATTGCAAGTAAGAGCTTTTGTGAAATTACTAACATTTTCCTACCCTGACGGGAGAATATCCTCGTTATAAATGTAATGATCATTCTAGGCCCTAATTTTACCTTTAGCTGAGTAGACTCCGTAACCAGGACCTCAGTATACTCCAGCGGCGTTTGGCTGACTAGCACCCCTTTTCGGTAGTGTAGTGGTTATCACATCCGCGTCTGGCACACGGGAGACTCGGGTTCGATTCCCGACCGGAGAGCTATCTCTTCAGTTTTAAATGTATTGTTACAAGTGTAGAGCTACAAATTGGGGTACGGGAGACAGTAATTTAATTAATTATAATACTAATAGATTATATAGCATAATTCGGTTTAGGGATTTAGATCGAGGTTTTCTCTGCCGTACTCTTTCCCCTCGTGAATTCCAGGCTGAGTCCGGCACGCTTTTCTTCAATAAATTAGGCTTATTAGGAATCTGTGGTTTACTTTACATGACGCACCTTTCCCTCAAATTTCCCTAATTGTGTTTAGTCGAAGCGTAATTCGAATAATTAAAAATTGTGTAAGATATAATAATAACACAACGTAGGTATTAATTTTCTTTTAAATATATTTTGACGATCATTGGCAAAATAAAGACAAAGCACAACTTGTCTCCTTCAACTATGTTTGAATCGACCCGGGTACCTTATACTACAACTTGGAAAATATGATGTGAACATTCGATACAAATTATAAACAACGCAACCTGTCAATGCAAGCGATTATAAACAAATTTTATCATATAAAAAAGCTGGCGAACCATCAGTTCGGCACACTTCCACCCAAACCAGTTCCTTGCAAGCACACCTGTGCGTGAACTCGGTCTGCCCACTTAAAGTGGTAAAATCGATACTAAACTTGTCAAATTTCTAAGAAAGATAATTTGAAAATAGAATCTGTCAAATAGTTAGAGTACGGTATAAACTCTGAGTGGGCTGTAATCAAAGCTATCCATAAATAAAATACAACACAACTCTTAAAAAGTATACTATAAAACAGTGACCAAAGATCTATAAACAGTTCAAAAGTAGAGCTCAATCGAAGAGACATGCGGACTTTAGTAATCGAGTACACATCTCTTCTCACCTGACGTAAAGTGTGGCAAACTTATTTGGAACAGCGACGTCTGAGAAGCAAAGAGAGTAAAAATGACTTGCAGCCAATCGCCTTGATGCACTTTGTCACGAGGACGAAGGGAACTTGACGCACTTGTTGCCGGATGTATCGGGCAAATAGATATAAATGTCGCAAATTTAGTTAAATTGATAATGTGTAAAATAGATTATGAATTAAAGTTGAAGTAATAGTAAAGTTCCAGTTTGGATATTACTTTTTATTTTCAATGAGTTAATGAGTATATTAAATTATGTGTTTATCTAAATAATAGGTATAAATATTAGTTCTCAAAAAACTACTCGACAACATCGCCAATTTTTTGCCCGCATTCTTTCCGCTGTTCCAGTTATACTTGCCACACTTTAGATCGATCCCGAATCTGAGCTACAAAACCTGCACGCCAACCAACGCGTAGCGATGGCGTCACTTCTTACAGGTCGTATTTCGAGTTAATAAGATATTTTAAGATAATGGAAAATAAATATAATAATATAATAGTATAATAGATAAAATAAATTAATGTAGATGCACGAAAAGTTTTAGAATAATGAATGTTGATAACTTACCTCTACTTTACACTAATTTTAGTTCTATGTCACTGGTACTATTACCTTCATCTAAACCTAAATTTATTATTAGCATTAGCGATTAAACATTACTACTCATATACATATAAGAGTTTTCCACCATAAGTACATGTTGCATACAGTTTTTCCAATTGTCTACAGAAATGTCACTTACTGTGTTTTTTATTAATTCCACTACAGATATACCCAATGTGGGAGAAATACTATTCCTTCTAATGTTTGATTTAACTTCGTGCCATATTAGTTCGATTGGATTAAAAACACAAGAGTAGGGGGAAAGAAGCAACACTGCCCCTTTTGCTGCAAGTTTATCACACACGTACTCTTTATTAATTTTAAAAGCCTTTAATACTTGTAAAAGATCCCGTTTTTTGTAACTTTTTCCTGATATATGTTATTTTATATCATAAAATTTTCAATTTCGGCTTTTGTACTGTTAGAACAAGGTAATCAATTAATCATGAGATCAATTGGCAAGCACACGGCTATTAATATTTTCTCGTATTAGGTATCGACAATTTCGTCTCCCAAATGTACTTTTTGTAAAATGAGGTTACCCTTTTAAAAGGTATGTTATAGCCTTGTGTTTCTATATTGGATAGTTAAAATTATTTAGAATTTAACGAGAGTCCTTTCTCGGGGCTTAATCGTCGTCATCCCCTCTCCGATCTTTCCCTGGCCTAGAGAGCTTTTTTGTCGGAATGATGCTGACCACATGGTGTGACGTGCAGCTTCGCAGGAAGCAGTAAAGAGCATTATTTGAGATCAACTACGTAGCCGTGCGGGTTGGGTAATAGCCACTGCCAGTAATTTCCACTTCTGTATGCACAGGTGTAAAGGACAAACAAGAAGGTTCTATAATCACCTATCTTATTTTATCGATCTTACCGTTAAGTGACTTTTAATTGATAATTATCTTCTATTGTCTCTATTACCGTGTCTTATCACTACTCGATTAGTTGATACAGACAGTCTTTCCCTTCGAGGCGATGAACGCATAAGAAAGGAAAGAATGACAAGTTTTAAAGTGACGATATTATCGTTGCAAATTTTGACCATCAGGTCAATTTTTCGTATCAATTAATCATAGTTAAAATTATTTTTAATTTAACTAGAGTCCTTCCTCGGGGCTGAATCTTTATCCTGGCCTAGAGAGTTTTTTTTTGTCGAAATGATGCTGACCGCATGGTGTGACGTGTAGCTTCGCAGGAAGCAGTAAATAGCCTTAATTGAGACCAACCACGTAGCAGTGTGGGTTGGAAAATAGCCATCAACGAGTGCCAGCGATTTTCACTTCTGTGTTACCAGGTGTAACGGATAGACGAGCAGACCTATCTTATTTTATCGAATTAACCGTTTAGAAATTAACTGATATCTTGATTAGCCAATGGCTTACTAATACCACCGTAATTATTTGATTTACCTTTTATGTATGCTACACGATTACTGTTGATTACATAATTACTTACCTTATTTTCATCGAACTTACCGCTAAATTACTTTAAGTCATTTATTATGTTGTATCGTATCTATTACTGTTTTTCACTGTAATTTGATTTAGTAATGATTACTTTCTTCATTATCGTGTCTGATATTATCCCGGTTAGCGAATATTCTGCTAATATTATAGTAATTATATGCTACCTACTTATTGTAATTTTCTGCCTAATGGCAGTCCATCTTATATAATTTCCACTCTAGGTTTTGGTCCATATGCTGGGGACCGAATTAAGCTCACTTCGATCTCCGTGTGTAGATCTTCACTGACTATACATTTTCTTCACAGGTTACACTATTTGATTTACTATTTTTAAACTGTTTATTTGTCCAATGATATTATCGCTGCCACGGGATGAATTTGTAATCGTTTTATTTAAAGGGTTATTCCTTATTTAGGACTTTCTGTAACTATCTGTTGTTACTTAATCGAACTTTATGGATTTAGATTCTATTTGGACAGTATTGATGATTTAAATTCTAATAAGATCAAGGGTTAACGATTTTATAACTTCTGTGAGACTTAGCTTAGAGATCATATAATTATTTTAAGTGCAATACTATAATCTCAATTAGGCTTGAGACCTAATTAATGTTCCGTTGTGGACGAAATGTCTAAGAATATATTTAATCCCTTAATAAATAGCTTAAGTACGATCTTTGATATTTATTTTGGTATGTTGAAGTCAAGGTGAGGTTGAATTTATACAGTTTCCTTTAACTTTTCTTGATATTTTTATATAGGATATTTTTCTAAATTTTACTACTCAAATTTTAATGCCTAAAAATCATGGATATATTCATAATAAAAAATTTAGTGGCGCCTTCACCCAACTGTCAACTCTATGACCCATACCTATAAAACCAGGCATATGGACCGGTTGTTGTAATCGTATAACAAAATGCAAGACACTATTCCACAAAATATGCTTAATACTAAGCCTAACTTTATTGTTTTAGATATGGAATACAAAAGTGAATAGCAATCTATAATGCATCAACCAATAAACAAACAATGAGCCCGAATCCCCCGCGCAATCGAAGAAAACTGTTAATATTATATTTTGATATGCAATATCGACATTAATTTATAATAAAAGATATCGAATTTACCAAGAAGTGTAATTAAAATTATTTATATTGTGAATTTGTCAAAAGTGTAATTATAATTATTATTCATCAACAAATCAGTAATTAGACCTGTTTATTAAAATATTAAGAACGAAACTACTATATTTTTAATATCAAAATTTAAGTATTACAATCATAGACGAGGAGATGACTAGGGTGAAAAAGTGGTGAGGGAATATTGATTCTATTGATAGCGTTGGTCAGTTTTACGCAAGGTCACTTTTAAACAAAATCACAATAGATTTATTTCGCGGGTCGCATATGAAAGATCAAAATTTAAACCACAAATCACAAATGTCTCAGCATATTTCTTCATAGGAAACTAATTTCAACCAGCGCTGAACAATGCAATCGCACAATCTAATTCCGTGTTGCCAGCATCATCGACTACAGTCCAATTATCAATATTTTCCCCAGTAAATAAAAATACACAGTTTCAATTAAAAGGAATTGATAGAGCCCCCAGATATCAACGGCAGCATTGTACTGGTCCGATAAAACCAAACCAAGCTAAGCTTTGTTCTTTTAACACAGCCACTGTCGTGTTCCCTCCATGCGGAGCTCTACGTGACGTATCGAGGGTTTAAATGTAGCAGAAAGAACGTGGATAGGAAACCGAATGTTGTGTACTTTTTATAGATCGAGTAGTTTACGCAGATTGGAATTTAATAGTAGGTATATCAATATGATAGAAAAATTATACAGAATTCGCCTAATTAATATCATATTATATTCACTGTGAGCCAAATTAAAGGAATGCCGTTAAGCTTTTTCAGCAATTTCTTCTTTAAAAGCTTTATAAAAAAAATTAAATATCTGAGATAATTCTCCTAGCAATTAGAGCTTCAATAATAGAATATTGCCTCTGAGTATTACTATTCATTAGATTTCTTTAATTACAGCTATAAACTAACTAATGTTTGATACCCGCTATTGAGACAAGTGATTTTAATATTGGCGAATAATCGTGATCTCCAACTAATGTACATGTCTAACCCGTGCTAGTCTAGTATGGCCCACTCCAAATTGCGCATTTTGTAAGTTGTCAAGACAATTGCCAATTTCGCATCTTTTGTTTTTATTTAGTGAATTTTAGTGATGTGTAACCTGGTATCTTTAAATATCGGATAGAATCGAACATTAAACCACATATATTCAATATTTTTGATGTGAATATTGACTTGGATAGGCTTATTGTTTTATTGAATATTGAATTACAATAAATCATTGATAGTGTAACATCAAGTATTTGAAAAATATGGAAAAATAACAATGTAAACTCTCAAGCGAAGCTTACTAGCACAATCACAAACATATTAAAACACGAGAAGATCTACAAGCCCTTAAGCAACTAGAATTGGTAAAGTTGTACTCAATATAAATAAATATTTAAAGTCCGGAAAGTAAATATATAAAAACCGGAAAGTGAAGCATAACGAAATCAAAATTTTAAAGAAGATAAACGTTACTATCGTCACTCCAAACTAACCCAAATTAACCTAATTATTTCCTAGAAATATTTAATTCCGTTTAAAAACATAATTTTTTAAATTTTTTAAGCTCTGCTTTGAAAAATCACCTCCCACTAGGTAGGGATGTTGCTACAACAGAGAAGTATTTTTTGCAAGGCGAGCTAGCCTTGGATAAATGAACAATTAGGTAATTCCCTGCTTTTCCACCAATGAAGCACATCTTCATCTTCGAAAATAGAGTTCTTAACTCCCCTTCTTACTTCTTCTTAAACTTTTAAATGCAATTGTTTTGATCAAGTGTCATTCAACAAATGCTGTAAAAAATTGAGTCGAAGTAAATATAAGTTAAATAGGCTTACATATCAAATAATGTATGAAACTAAGGCCATCTGCATACGGAGATTCTCGTCATAGATGCGTACAGGATTCGTCTTGCCGCGACTATTTCTATACGCCTGAAGATCTGTACACGGAGCGTACGCCTTAAAATCTGTAATCGTGTGTCTATGTGTTTTATTAGTAATCACCAAGAAGTCAAGTGATGAGAGGACTTACTTTTGTTACAATCTCTTCGTTATTGCAAAAAGAAGAAACGAAGAAAATTTTAGGTGCATGCCTACCTCCAAAAAATGTTAACAGGATTATTTAGTGCCGCCAAGGAGTTATCCGAAGACGATTCTAAATTCCAGACATTTTACAGGTCTAAAAACACATTTACAGATCTGGTAGCCATTGTTGGCCCCGGCATTCAAAACAAAGTACTAACATGCGTGGATGGTTAGATCTGTGATTCTCTAAGGATATTAGCTTAAAAAAAAGTATATACCTATTCTCACAGCATACTGCAAGCGACTAACACCGCTCTACGCCCGGCGTCTTGCAACTTCTTTGGAGCACCGAATCTGCGCTGCTGCATCTTCGTGTGCGGTTGTTGATTTAAATACAAGCGAGCGTACACCAGGCGTATACACCTTCCGTACGTCGCGTCTGTGACGAGAAGCTCCGTGTGCAGATAGCCTAACTTTACGGAGCCAGCCGAGCGAAATCCTAATACTAATGGTCATGACGAGGCAATTCTGATTTATTGTTATTTTGTTTTCAATATATTTTTAGAGTTGGCATAAAGGATATGGTAATTAGGTATACAGTTATATTTGATGTGTTTGGGCGATTTTGGGCTACTAAAACTTGTGAGAAAATGATAAACAAAAAAAACTTATTCAAAATTTCAAATTTATAAAAAGCATTTTCCAATTTCTACTTTTACAACAAATGTGATTTTGGGCGACCAATAAGCAACAGGGGTGGCGACACGATTTTTCAACATGTGGCAACACCGCAAATGATTAGTGCCAGATTTTAACGATTGATGTTAATGTCTGCCCTAAATTTTCTTGCATTTTTCTTAAATCGAAACTATTTTTGTGCTTTTGTGCCGGCAAATTGTAGCTAATATATAGTTGTATATTTAGGTATATAATTTATATTGTTAAGCGTTTTTTTTATATGCGTGAAACTATATGTTTTGGACTTAAAGACCTGTTGCTTTCGTGCAATATGATTGGTAATTATTTTGTGCCGGACGGTACTTAGTGTACAGCAAGTTTATAAGTTTTGCTCCTGTTAAACTGCATCGGTTTCGGCTAATTTTCGGGTAAGTGATATTTAGTGTAATTATGCTTCAAAAAGTGTGTAATACAATGTTTGCTATAAGCCCTCATTCGTATAAATATTTGCGTAATCATGCTCCTCTTATTTTGCTTCATTCTAAGACTGTAAAATCAATTTGTAACAGATTCTTAACAGATCACCATATTGATGTAAGACATTATTTTGCCTTTTTGACACTATTCATCAACTTGAATGTATTTTTAACGACGGGCTAACTGAACCAGAGCAAGCATTTTTCTATCCCGATTTTGACACAGGCCAAAAAAAATGTGCTTCGTTTTCAGTGGTTAAAAAACTTCATGAACTGGAACGAGATAAAATCTTAAAACATGGGTAGGTATATTCTTGGTTAAAGGCTGTTTTCCATCTATCCATAGCAAGGCAAAATGTTAAATTAGCTATCAACATTCTGTTAGATATCTGGGCCCAAAACTTTTCTTTTTGAATGTTTATTTTTTTTTAATTTGGGTTAGTTTCGTATGGTAGCACTCCGGAGCGAACGAAGCGAGCGGAGGGCCATACGCGAAGTTAACAGTACTCCTCGCCGCGCCCACCCTATATCATACATCGCGAACATGCACGTGCAATACTTAAAAATTGATATTCAGGGTCTGTACCTAGAACAAATTTTACATTCTGTGGACTTTGCCTAGAAGCTTGTGTCGCCTGGGCACCGATTGCCGCCCGTCGCGTCGTCTGCGTTCGGAAGTTATTTCTTTTAGTATATTGTCGGTAGTGGTACGGAAAAGTCTTCATTCAAATAGAAATGAATTGTACTTACGAAAGAAAGTAAGCTAGGTTGGAAATATTGTTTAATGAGGTCCTGTCTAGGTCGGAAGAAGAACCTTTCGAAGCTGGGTTCTCAAACGAATACAAACCAGTTTCCAAATTGTGCGACGAAAATTATTCGGATAAAAAAGTTTTGCCATGTAAAGGAATTGAAGGGTGCGATTGCTTATTACAACAACTTTTCTTTTCTCTGATGTGGGTTGCATCCTTAAAATATGCACTTAGGGTCTATGGACGGTGCGCCGAATAGATGCAGTGAGTTAGCTATCGACGAATGCAATGTCTTTTTTGTCATTGACGTTGTCTATAAATAATATGGTTTTGCCTTTTTGCATGTTTATGAGATTATATAATAGATGTATTTTTTAGGTTCAAAAATACCTCGACCACTTGCCAAGCTGTACCTGAGGCCATACCAGATCCAGATCAAGATAGTACCGCCGTTTCTTCCACATCCAGAAATATTCCTTAAACTCAAAATTCGTCCATAAGTGCGACTATGGATGCAGTGATCAAAATATTGTACGTTGTTAGATCAAGATGAGAATGAGAACAGAACTGATGAGGAAACAAATGTCATTACCTGTTCCGCAGTTACAGGAGCATCTCTCAAAAAACTACATTTTTTACACTGATAATTATTATACCAGAATAACTCTTGATCAGGAGCTGCTACAACGTGAGACTCGCTTAGTTGGTATCCTCAGAAGCAACGGCAGTGGCGGACTGGCACTAGAAATCAGGCCGGGCGATCTTCAGACCTACCAGGCCACCTTTGCTGATATACCCTATAATATCTTATTTTTTAATTATGGATCATTTTCTACTATGTGTTATATAAACGAGTTATTAATTAAAAGATAAATTGAAGTGCGCTTAAAGTTCATTAATTAATGAATGTTAATGACAGTTACAGAGTTAAAGGTTTCGTTATAGGTAACGGTTAGCGTATTTAGGAAGCCTCCGCGTTACAGTACCTCAGTTAAATAATGCCGCCTGATTGGCTAGATAAACACGTGTGATACACTAACCCCGCCCGTCAATGTTGTTTACGCTTTTTCACTTCACGCTTTTGTATTCTGCAATACCCTCTGCTCGCTGCAGGGCGCAACCAACAAAAACTAACTCAAACTAATGGAAGGCATGCCAAAAAAACTAAATATTCAAAAAAATAAAATAAAAAAGATTTGCAAAAGCCGGGCGTCGAACCCATTGCTCAGCATCCGAAATGCGAGTCTTACCACCTGAGCCCGGCCTTCAAATACCTGCTTTTCGTATATTACATATTACTAACGCTATTCTAAAAATGTTTGCACCTTATCTAAAACATGCTTTAATCAATGTGACAGAAGTTCTCTTAGTGACTTACAATTTTCAATTAAATGCGTAATTACGTCTTTATTATCTAAAGATTGCAGAACATCTTTTTCAACTGCCATAAGCATAAATGCTTCCAGATGGTCCTGTCCCAAACTATTTCGTAGCCTGATCAAAATATATCTAAGCTTTGAAAATGCCCTTTCAGAACTAACCTGTGATATAGATAAAGTATGTAGGTATTGGTAAGCTCTTTGGAGATCGGGATAGGCCTACATATACAATTATACATATTATATTTTAAAAGCAAACTGTAACAGCAAAATAAGCATTTTTGCATGGTTTGCGCTTATTAATTATGTTGTTTTGTAAGAGATCGTTATCGCCATCGATTGGACGAAAACATTCGAAATCTTTGAATAGCTGTTGGTATTTTGTAAAATCACTTTCTAAAGACTTGACAATTCTGTCCATTATTATGTAAAAACTTCTATTTTAAATTTTTCCATAGGGTCTCTAATGCTGTTGTCATATTCTCATCAATAAATGTTGTTCTTTTAATAGTTCTTTTTATTAGAAACTAGTCTTCTACCTGTAACGGTATATTATTTTCTGAAAACTGGCTCTTTTTTTTTAACAAAGGAACATACCTATTACAGATTTTTTTCCTGAGAATTTGGTAAATTATAAATCAAGTCGAGTTTAAAATGTTAAATAGATGGCACTAATGCAACTATGCTGCCACGAAGTTATAGCAACTATTGCACATTTATCTATAGCATCACAGGATTACTCAAAAAACGATGCCTTCTGTTTTATTATTTCTATTATGGGTATTTATGAGTCTATTAACTAATATCCACGTGAGTCGCGCAGGCGCAAGGCCATTTTGCTATGCCGGGCCGTCGAGCAATGCCCGATCGCCGGGTAGGTCAGTCCGCCGCTGGCAACAGAAAACTCAATCCCGAAGAGGTTATGAAAAAAAGTTGAAAAAAGGTGAAGTAAACGCCAGGAAATGTGAAGAAATAGTTGTCCTAGAGTGGCAACACAAACGAGAGGAACTTTGTCTTAGTGCATGTCATACTGTAGATACTATCAAAATAAAACGCCGCAGCGAAGAAATCGACAAATCTGCCGTGATTTACGATTACAACAACAGGAAATCCTTTATCGGTTTATCCGATCAATTGAAGGCATATGCAACGCCCTTGCGAAAAGAGATCAAGTGGTACCGCAACCTTGCATTTGAATTGTTGTTAGGAACTTTTCTGGTAAATGCTTATGCTCTTTACAAAATTGTAGCAAAGGGAAATTTACCTATAACTACATTCAAAGAGAAGGTAGTGGTGATCATTATGAATCTGGGCACACTGGAAGAAGAAGGCGAAACCGAGCATCATGTATTGGATAAAGTAGAATCCAAAGATTCGCTAAGATGTGTTATTTACTATAAAAAAATATGCGAAAATGAAGATTAAAATAGAGCACAGGTGAAACCCAAAAAAATCAAGGTTATGTTGTCGACAATGCAAAAAATCCTACTGTCTGATCTATATCTGTGAAGTTCACAAAAGTACTTATGAACATTTGCCTATTTATTTTTGCGATTCCCAATGCATTAGTTTAGAAATAAAGTTTCATTTCTATCTCGTTTATTTCACTGAATAATACATTTTTCATTACTTTGTTGTTTGACTCTCTCACCGATACGCAAAAAAGAAAATCACAGGGCCAAATGATTTTCTGGACCACCAGGCCCTATATTCCGTTTCCTCATATGAAGCAATATAGCGCGGCGCGGCGATTCACGGAGTCGACACTGCAAACAAGTTGTGAGGCGCTTTGGTTCATTGGCATTCTTATCAGACGGTTAAGTTTAACCGTTAGTTATGTCATGGATATTTCTCGGTCACCACCCTTTGGGTTAACGTAGAGAAACGGCAAACCAGGGATCCATTGCGCATGTCAGTACTGGTTGCCGGCTGCCTTCGAAGCTTTTTTAAAACTGACAGGATGGGAATCAAAAAGAAAACAAACAATTTCAAAAACAAATCCCAATACAGCATCTCTATTGCCAACTTGTATAACAAATCATGGTTTATTCAATGCCCTAATGAAATGAAATGAAGCCTTTGCTCTCCTAATATATTGACAAAAGAATAACCAAAGTATCACCATGAATGCCCCAATTAAAGTAAATGCTAACCTAAAGTATAAAAACTTAACTAAAGTATTACAAGAGTAGTATCATGAATGTCCGGATGAAACTTAAACTAACCTAAAGCCTCGACAAAAGAATAATTAAATAAAGTGTTACTAGAGGTGAGGGGTATGGTTTGCGTATAATTACGATAAAAAGGATATGGGTCTAGAATATAATTAAGGGCCGGGGTATTAAACGTTAAGAAACGGTACAGCAACGGTAGCTACTTTGATTACGATATCCGCTAGTCTAATCGCCAGGATTTTGCCTTCTAAACTGTCCAACAGAGAACCAAAATAGCTTCCCTGGACGGTTGCGGATACTCGCGCGGCCTGATAAAGGAAAGATCTGCGGAAACATGATGCGATTAAACGGCGACGATATTATAGGATGATAATGGATGGAAAGGATACAGTGCGACAATAGCAAATGATCTGACGAAGCTTCCTGCAAGGATGAAATGCAACTCTCATAATGCGCGTGCGCGAATACGTCACTGCTTTCCGGTCGTACTTCGCTACTACGTCGCCGTCGTGGTGGCGGTAGGCAAGGGAACGAACGGTAGTAGGTAGGTTATGTGTGTGAGAGAGCTTGTAAAGATAGAGCCGGTCGGACTGGAAACACATACCGGCCTAGTGTAGTGTGAGAGAGAGAGTGAGAGTGTGTGGAAGAGAGAGTGTTATCTACATTAGTGATGGGCTTATTCGAATGAAAAATAACCTGTTATCCGGTTATTAAAATAACCTGTATTATTCGGTTTTCATTCCACAAGTATTCGAATGAAAAATAACCTGAACCTGAAAACGTTACTTACGTACGAATTCAAATACGAACACGAAGAAACATACCTCGCTGTCGCGTCGGGTCGATCCGTCGAATGATCAACAAGCAAGGAGCGGTTTTAATGTAGTTATTGAAGCAAGTTTCGATGTTTTAGCTCGAATAAAAGATGAATTTTAAATTTTCAAATGTACCGGTAGGATGATGTGGAATTGTGGAATGCGGAAGCCGTACTTGGAGGGTTGAAAACTAGCGAATATTAAGTTAAGATAACATAATTTACTTTTATTGCGTACCTAACATAAAAGAATATCCAATTTTCGGCGCCTGAACGCCTAAAAAGTGCAAATACAGCAATTTGACATCTCTTTTTGATGCTATTAACAAGCAGCCCCACATATTTCTATCATACACTTCTTCGTAATGAATACGGCCTGCTTTTCAATATATAACACCAATTATCACCTAATATTTGTTTAGTTTTTAGGTTATATATTGGAATTTAGAATGTAGGAGCAATATAGCAATACATAAGTCGTAATATAACTATAACAATATAATATGTACTATTAATTATTAATATTATTATAGTACTACTATAAATACATCGCCAGAGAGAAATACTTTTTTCTTCAAACGTCAGCAAATCCGTCATTACTCGACTGTGTAGGCGGCCGTGAAGTTTCGTTTTTCCTCCGCCGGAGCTTTACTTTTCACTTTTCCGCCGGCGGAGGTAAAAGTGTTGTCATAGCAACATAGATACAATACAAACAGACAACAAAATAAGCGTCAACAACTCAAGATTTATTAAACTACAATTTGTATTTATCACTCAATTTGTGACTGCATTTCTAAAAATCACTAATTTAGGAACAAATTGGTTATTATTTAATCGAATTTACTCAATAACTGCTTATCAGTACGGAATTAAAACGCAATCGGAGACGCCATCTTAAAAAATAATTATTGTTGACAGTGTCCACTGACAGCTTTATGTTACATAATTCACCGACACCGGTCTAAGCAAGGCCACCTACGACCGTGGTCTAAGTCGCCTTGCGAACCCATTTATCTTTAATAATAATTAGATATTATTACTATTAAGAGATGTTTTTGCATTAATATGTCGACATTTGAAGAAAAAACAGCATATTTTATTTGGAGGAAAAGTTACTTTTCATGGCTTGCTCTCTATTACCAGCCTCACTCCGTTCGGCTGTTAAACACGAGCGCGCCATGAAAAGTATCACTTTTCCTCCATATAAAATAATATACTATTTTGCAAAGTAGATTTTTAATAATTATATTCATTACATGTAATCAACACATCCAAGAATCATATTTTGGAGTTTAACTATTTATGATTGAAAAACGTAAAATGCTGTTTATTATCTTTTGTTCAATAATATTGCGTAATCAAATATTTACTCGTATTCTATCGTTATTTACTTATTTATTAAGCCATGCTTAATAAGACAATTACAGCAGTTACGAGTTACGAATAAGATGCCGATGACGCTGAACGTCCTTAGTCCTTCCTAACCGGCTGCGATCGCCAACCTGAATTTATTCGAATGATTATTCAAATAATCATTCGGTTATTAATATTATTTGAATACAAATGATTCGGTTATCAAAATAATTCGGTTATGCCCATCACTAATCTACATTACCTATGCCGTAGCAGCGAATGCGGATAAGACAGGCGGCAGCGATGGCGGTCGTCATAGCAGCGGCGCTCTTCAGGAAGCGGCGTTGGCCTGGTTCAAGCTGGGCGGCTTACATTGGCCGTAGAGGCAGCGATCCTCGGTGAAGTGGTCTGGTCGGCTGGTAGGCTTGGCTGCTTAGTCGGGAACTCGGGTGGATTCTGCCGGTTCAGTGTTCAACGCGAACTTACGTCTAGGGACTATCCCATAACTCTCAGCAGCAGGCCTAAATTCACTTTTCGCATGGCCCTCCGCTCGCTACGGGGGCTCAAGAAAAGGAAACTAACCAGGTGCTAACCCAAGACATACCGAAAATCAAGAAAAAACTGTTTAGAAATATAACCTTAAAAAATAAAAAAAAACCGACGGGGTTTGAACTCGCGTTGCCGAAGTGAAGGCTAAGGTAAGGATTTGCGGTTTGTGTTAATATTTATTTATATTAATCATGGTGTCCTGTCACAAAAGGCGTACCCTACTCTATCTTTTGTATTTAGGACGAAAAGCTCTAATAAGTAAGAGAACATATTGGATACCTCCGATTGTACAGGCTAGATACCTACATCGAGGGAGCATTTTACGTTCTTTTTCAAAGATTACAAAATAAACCTCTTAAATTATTGAATCACTTTCGTATGAGTGAATATTCATTAAACTGCCTATTAACTCATCTAAGCGACAGTATGAAAAAACAGAATACGCACTTTCGACTAGCTGTTCATATAACCTCTCAAAATAAATAAACATATTTTGTCGTCCGAGAAAGCTCCGCGATGAAGTTCACGGCATGTCGTTTAACGTGGAAGATATCGTTGCTTAACGGATAGTGTGAAAACGTGCCATCTTGCAACACGTTTTTCTGATTGAACCCAAAGATTTTTTAGCCCTGGAGAGACGTGTTACAAAACCCGGCCCCTGTCGTGGGGTCGTTTGAGCGCCACCCGTTCTAGCCAGCTAAACGGAAAAGCTCTGCTGGTGTTGTACAGGATGGCTAGGTCAGCTCATAAAATTAACCGGTACTTAGTTCTTAATTTCAAACCATCAAGAAAACGAGAATAATGGCGCGATTATTATCCACTAACTTACCCTATCAAGAAAACACAATCTAAAAATTTAAGGAACAATATATTTGCTACCAAGTTCTTTCTTTTTTTTTTTGAAAACACAGCAACAATATATCTGGAGTAAAAGGTTAAATTAAAATGTGGTTAATTAAAGACAAAAGAATGTTAAATGACTGTTAAAGTAATGGATAAAATAAACAGAATACAATATGAAGATTGCACAGAGACCAATTCAGTTGGAAATACTCGGTTCTATATGCCTTACCACTAAATACTACTTATCAAAGTGATCACTTGACGTTAACTAAGCTAATTACAACTAGGTATGCGTGCGCTAATAGCTGCACTGATTTTGAGTGTAGCAATGATAATATGCCGCAATGAGCGGACACAATAATTAGATCAAAAAAACTTGATAAGTTAATAAAATAACCAAACTAGAATAAAACTATTGAAAGTATGGCGGTCGCTTGATTCATATTATTAAGAGATAAAATTCAGAGCGGTTATATCACACGACTAATGAATGAAATCAATGAAATTATCCAGCCAGCGCTTGACTTTGATTAAAATGAGAAAAAAAATTCAAAGCAATCAGATTAACTGGTCCGATAAACCAGTGAATAAATGTAAATAAAGTTAATGAGCTACCTCAGAATTCGGCGTTCAATGTTTGATTTATATGAATAAAAGAAAACGAAGAGTGATTATACTAAATGGATAAACATATGAAATAATGAGACATAAAGCTTCAAGTACAATACCCAGAACCAGTCGTTGAACTCTGGTGGAGGTGCCGGGCACCTATAGATTCCTCGGGAATTGGCTCTATAAAACCCCGAGGGAAGATCTAGCCGAGGTGTCTCGATAGCTTTGGGTCGAGACAAGTGCTGCAGGTAAAGCCTGCTTCCAACCCACTAGAACCGGGTGACTCTAGCGGCAGGTAAAGGTCGTGGCCTCCGAGAAAGAGATAGTGGCCTTTCAATACAAGTTCTGGCCCTCCAGACAGACCCTGAAATAATCCAGTGCGCATTAAACGAAGCCCCCTTACTTTAATGAAAATCATAGACCCCCCCTCTTGCATAAATACATTCTTTATAAAACAAATTTCCCCAGACAAAAAACCCATGGACTTGCAAAGCCCATCAGCCAATAAAAGAGATATTAAGGTTCAGA
The DNA here is from genome assembly GCA_016904865.1 of Pissodes strobi. Lineage (NCBI taxonomy): Eukaryota > Metazoa > Arthropoda > Insecta > Coleoptera > Curculionidae > Pissodes > Pissodes strobi. Next base: position 25,625 of record MU186032.1, on the reverse strand, counting down.
CAACTTGAATATAAAAAGATAGGTATGAATCACGCGTAAAGGAAACTATAAACTCCCCCATATGATCAAAATTAAAGTTGCATTAAAATAATAATTATTAGATAAAATGAAGTAGATAAGATAACATGTGAGAAAAGCAAATGGCGGTATTTGCACAAAAAAAAGGTAACACAGATAAGCAATTAAATCATTAATTTAGGTAAAACTATAGCAATAATTACCTCAATTTGTGCGTGAGGGTGAACTATGAGAAATTCGACGGTCTCGGTCTTGTATTGCCAACGTGGGAAGCCTCCATAAATAATAGAAGTTGACGCTCTTCACAAGCAATAGAAAAAGAAATCCAGAGAAAATGCTTAGCTAATACAGTGGTATATATATCCCGACTAATCGGTCGTGTTAAAACACGAACAGAAAATCAACACAACCCAAATAAAGGGTAGAATTGAATCACAATAAAACGATGAGTCTCTACGACTTTATTTTAAGATGGCTTTTCTCCTCGCCAAACGATCAAAACTAGAAAGAACTCTCGACCGTTTTCGTCAATTTGCCTTGGCTTATTTCCGATTAAGAAGTAGGGATGAACTGAAACACGCTGAGCGATATCGATTCGGGGAATAATTCCAAGACAATAAACGCCTTAACTCTCGCTTATTATGATGATAAATGACGGCGGAGGTCACGATTATTTCACCGAAATTGAAGGATTCAAGAAATACCAGAGAATATGTCCTAACAAAACGATAAACTTTTAAAAATTTAAATCGACAGCCGATCCTACGAGAAGCAGCACATTCCGTCACGGAGGTCACAAAAACTGGGACTAAAATACGGATCAACGAGTCAAATGCAGCGTTTTTTGCAGGCTTCACTGACAAAATTCTGAAAAATATAAATCGATTCGCTGGCTGTTCATGATAAAAAAATACAAATCAAGCCAGTTATCCTAATAATATTGTGCATCGCTTATCAAGTAAAATAAATAGTCACAATGGATTATATATGCTAATACAAATATATAGCCAACCTATACTTAAAATATGGTTAATTCATATTAGAAAAGTCGCATTTTCAAACAAATGGTTAGCAGATCAAATTAATAAATTTAGAATTAATAAACCGATGCGTGCAAAATACAGCATCTGTTTCCCTAAATGCGGCATATTAATGAAATTTTAAAAAATTTGACATTGGCAAAATCGAACTGTTACAATCTGTTTCTGTATATTTTGCATGTCCCGATATCGTATCGTCCGACGACAACGATATCATGTCGTGCAATGTGAAAACGCACTAAGCATGACATCAAATCTGTAAACAGGCAACACACGCGAATATTATTCAATTCCGCCGCTGCAACGTAGTAGTAATGAATGTAAAATTTTAAAATTTTAGAGCTCTTAACCTCCATCAGATTGTAAAGAGCATGAAAATTGCGAGGAATATACGTTGCCATTTTTTAAAGATCTCTCAGCAGCATAAACATAATAAGCTTTTTCAAAAACGACTGGCAAATATTTGGTTTAATCAAGTTTTCGTTTTTAACCGCGCTCTATCGGGCCTGGGTTATATCTATTACCTACGAATGCGTACCTACAATGGGCCCAACACCACGGGATAATTTGTGTGTTAGAGAGCCGATACGTGACCCTGCATTTTAAACACGAATTAATTTAAAAGATAAAATCTTGAAATAGAGTTTCTGTGGCATACGCGATTTTTCCACTTGTGTGGTATTTTGATAACGTACATGTTAAACGTTTGATCATTACGGTAATTTATTTTGCTTTGTACAGCAGCTGGTAATTGATGCACATTTTGATTTTGATATAAGATATTAACAGATGTTTTTAAATATATATACATATTTGTAGCTGCAATGGCAAGTTTGTAGAAGTAATTGTTACATTTACTATTACATATCAGATAATAGTTTTCATTTACTGAGTAAACCATGTAACATAAGTACATTGAATTGCTATAAGTAATGTTCTCTGCTTACTGAAAGAGGATAACACAAATACGCCTTCGGTATAGTATAACCGTTCAAATCAACAAGCAGATATATTAAGCCATGACACTTCTTGAGCTGGAAGTATATATCTTAAATTATCCAGCTGGTGTCCCTCCAAATCCCCTAGCTTTCCGAGATATCCACTCGTACGTCCCCGTTTATTACAAACATACACCTCTTGGGATTCGGATGCGTCTCTTTGAACATCACCGAAAATTATGGGTACAGGATCTAGGAAAATTATTGCAGTTGCCATTGAAAACGTGGAAATTCATAATGGTAGGTACCGAATATAAACATAAGTACGTTTGTGTCAACTGATTTTTATTAATTCTTTGTTTTTTAGATTTGTGAAATATAGCGGTCAGTATACTCGACGCGCCGAATAGATTCATTAATCACGGAAACAGTAAATTCAATAAGTCGTCTTATTTTATGATTCAATACATAAGGACTTTGATAAGATATTCTATTTGTATTTGTTGCATTATGGACAAGAAAAAATAAAACAACGGTTCGATTTAATGATAAAATGAGACGAATTATTTCCGCGATTAGTGGCGCGTCGAGTATAGTACAATACAGAACAAAAAAATGCCATTTTATGCATTTATGACAATAAAATAGTGATAGTGATACACTCAGATCCGGGCAGTAGTTAGCTACAAAAGCAGTTAACTACTTTTTCAGTAAAAGCAGTTTGTAATCAATTATTACTTTCTTATGCAAAGTAATTATGTTCAAATACAGTTTTCTTTTCTAAAAAAATCATAAAAGTAATTCACAAAGCAGTTGACTACTTCTGCTCAGCTACCTGTTGTAATATTATAACTAGTTTTTTTGTAATATATCTACGTTAAATTACTAATTAGCAACTACTTTTTACACTTTAACTACTAATAGATGTTTAAAGTTTTCGAACAAAGCCAATAAAAATTGATTTTTTTTGTATTAATTTTCACTTAATAAAATCTCCGTATGAAAAAAAAACTTCTTTTAAGAGAAGGTCACATTCCATATACCAAATACAGAGGGCTTAAAAATTGCAAAAAGTATATAATAAAAAAAAATTAAAATGCCTAATTCTAAAGTAGTTTGGCCAGTAATTCTTCTCGAACCATCTTGTATATAATATTGTAAACTAGAAATTGTATTCACTAAAAAATAACACTCAGTCTAAAGTTTGAACTTGTTGCTTGTTCTTGAAACATAATTATTATGAATATTTCCCTCATGTATAAGAAATCCCATTAGAGGAGTGCAATTCTCGGAAAATTACAGCGATAATTGCATTGTAGAAACCGAAAGAGCACAGCGATAATTGCATCGTACGTATGTATCTATAGCAATTCCATTGTAAACTTAGGTTGACAGCGACAATTTATAAATAACGTCAAAGTCAAGTAAATATATTGTTACGTTTTTCCCGTGGGTTCTTAACAGAATTACAACTTTGCTTATTTTCAACTAATACTCTCTTTATTCACTACCACTGTATACTATTTAACACTCTATACTACTCTTATAACTTTACCACTAATATCTATTCAACACTCAATGATTAACTGAACTGAACTAACTAACATTCGCCTTAAGTCTGCTTATATATAATCCCAAATCTATCACGAATATTCGGGAAGTATTCCGAGGCCACTCTATATGATCTCGACGAGGCCATCGAGATAATTCCAGCGATCCTGAAACTTCGCGACCGGCCGGGCGATGAGTCATACAGACAAAGAAGCGAGCAGCACGGCGGCAGCTAGTTCTATAGGGTAGCACAAAAACGTTCGGACCGTTGTTAGTCGTGACATTGCCTCCCTCTTAAACCTGATCGTCCCGATCAGATACTTCATGTCCGTGATATGCTTTCAGCCTGTCGAGGTGGACTACTTTCAGTTTGCTTCTGGGGCTACGCTGAATTCTATACACAACGTCATTAATTCTTTTGATGACTGTATAGGGCCCTTCCCATACTGGCGTAAGCTTGGGAGATCTTCCTTTCTTCCTTTGCGGATTATATAACCAGACTTTGTCGTTCATCTGAAATCCCATAGAATTAGCTTTGAGATCATATCGTGTCTTCATTCGGCCGCTGGCTTTCTCCGTGTTTTCTCTGCCTAATTCATGGATGTATAATAACTTTTCCTTAAGGGAGTCCGCGTAGTCTTGAATTTCCATATCCTGGTTGTCTGGAGTTCCGAATAATAGGTCGCAGGGTAAGCGGACTTCTCTTCCAAATAAAACCATGGCTGGTGTTAGTCCTGTCGTGTCATGGACTGCTGATCTATAGGCCATTAAAAATAGTGGTATGTGTTGGTCCCAATCCTTCTGATGTTCATCTACGACTTTTGACAAATGTTCTTCAATGGCCTTGTTAAACCTCTCAACCATGCCATCTGATTGTGGATGTAAGGCGGTAGTCCGTGTTTTATGGATGTTGAGTAATTCACAGACTTTCTGGAAAACATTGGATTCGAAGTTGCGTCCTTGATCTGAATGCAGCTCTAACGGAACACCAAATCTGCTGAATAGGTTATTCACAAGGACCTCTGCTATGGTAACAGCTTCTTGATTGGGGATTGCAAAGACTTCAGGCCATTTGCTGAAGTAGTCAATTGCCACTAAAATGTACTTGTTACCATTATTTGTTTCTGGAAAAGGGCCAGCTACGTCAATGGCGATACGTTCAAACGGTAGGCCCACATTATACTGTTTCATTTTGCCCCTAGATCTTGTTTTGGGTCCTTGGCTTGCGCACAGATTGAGCACTGCCGACACCACGATTTCACATCCTGGCAGTAGTTGACCCAGTAAAATCTGTCGCGAATCTTGTCAACCGTTTTGTTCACTCCGAGATGAGCACCAGACTTTCCATTATGAACTTCTTCCAAAACTTCCGATATCTTCCTCCTTGGTACCACTAACTCTGTCTTCACTACTTTGCCATCGGCGCTTTCCCAGGCTCGTTTAAGAAGTCCATTTTCCACCACCAGGGAGTCCCACTGAGCCCACAGAGTTTTAAAAGCAAGTCCTTTATTTGATATCTCGCTCCAGCTTGGTCTTGGTTGCTGTTCTTCTTTGGCTCTTAGCAATAGGGTTATTTCACTATCTTCAAGCTGATCCTTTTTAAGTTGCTCGGTGGTCCACTGCTGATCAATCTCAAATTTCGTTAGCCTAATCGGAGTAATTCCTTCTCGTTGATCTACTCTTTGGCAATGCTTACAATTATCCGCGCATGGTCTTCTGAATAAAGCATCTGCATTATTATGCAATCTCCCTGCTCTATGCTTAACCTTAAAGTTATACTGTTGTAACTTTTCAAGCCACCTGGCTAACTGTCCTTTAGGTTGTTTCATATCCAAAAGCCATTTAAGTGCTGCATGATCAGTCCTTATCAGAAATTCTTGCTCCGATGCCGGTGTTGCTGGCGTCTGTGTCCAATACAAATTTACCCTTTTGTTTCGGATATCCCAATATTGGACTAGAACATAGAGCCGCTTTTAATTTCCTGAACGCAGAATCACAGTTATGATCCCAATTATAATTTGCTCGTTCTTCAGTGAGCTTATGTAAAGGTGCAGCTATATTTGCAAATCCTTCGACAAATCTTCTATAATAAGTACATAAACCAAGGAAGCTCCGCAGTTCGTGTTTGTCTTTCGTTGATCAGTTTGGATTTCCTCTGATGACACGACATGTCCGAGAAATTCAACTTTTTGTTGGAAGAGAAAACATTTCTTTGGATTCAGTAAGAGCTGAGCATTCTTGATCCTAGTAAAAACTTCATGCAGGTTTTGTAGGTGCTCTTCGAAAGTTTTCACATTACCATTATATCATCAAGATAGACCAGGCATGTCTTCCAAGTGAGGCCTCGTAGAACAACTTCCATAAGACGCTCAAAAGTAGCGGAGGCATTGCATAGTCTGAAGGGCATAACTTTAAACTGATATAAACCACTTCCGGTAGAGAAGGCAGTCTTTTCCTGATCCTGTTCGTCAATGCCTACTTGCCAGTATCCGCTCTTTAGATCGAGTGTTGAGAACCAATGAGAACCTGCTAGTGTCGTCAACGTGTCGTCAATTCTGGGAAGTGGATAGCTGTCCTTCTTGGTGACGTCATTGAGCCTTCTATAGTCCACGCAGAATCTGGTAGTCCCATCCTTCTTGGTGACTAAGACAACAGGAGATGACCATGGACTTGATGACTCTTCAATAATTCCATCTTCAAGCATTTTATCCACTAATGTGGTAACCTCTTGCTGCTTCGTCACTGGTAACCTCCGAGGATGCTGCCTTATGGGGTGAGCACTCCCAGTGTCGATTTTATGTTTTATGATGTTCGTTCTTCCAGTATTACCATTTTTCTGTTCAAAGGCTGTACTCTGCTCTTTGATAAATTGTGTAGCTCTTTTCAGTTCTTCGGAAGACAGATGATGCCACGACTTCTGGAAATGTTCTAGGACTTCCTTAGGTGATGTTGAGGATGTTACTTCTGACTGCGTTTCGCAACTGGTTACCCACTGCACCGGCTCGCAAGTGGCTATTACATCTCCTTTATTGATTTTGATGGAATTGGATGAAGTATTTGCTATCCTTATCGGTATTTCGCCGTCGGTTTTGACTAGTGCTTTGCCTACGAGGTGTTTGCAAGGCAAATCGTGGTGTTGGATAGGTCCGATGCAGCCTCCAAAATTCTTCTCCAATTTCCCAAAAATTATCTGCTCGGTATTTCCGCTTATTCTGACAGTAAAAGCCGCCACTACTTTAGTCGGTGTGCCATCGTCTGTTTTGTTAAGGATGAACTCTTCGGTGCCAAACTTCAGAAGATTAAGCTTGTTGTCAAAAGAGAATCCATATTCACCGATGAGATCCATCCTCAAAATAAATTCGTCCTCGATGTCGGCGACTAACACTGTGTGGTGTAGTTTAATTCGTCCCAGTTGAAGTTCGATATCCATTTCTCCAAGTACTTCAGCTGTCTCACCGGTAACTGTACGTAAAACTACATTCTTTGATATGGGTAGAACTTCTACTCTATTCACTCTGTTGGACCTTATCAAAGATACCGCCGCACCAGTGTCAACAGTAATTGTTATGGCTCTTCCGTTGATCTTTCCTGTAATTGTTAGACTGTCGGCGGCTTTTCCTAGGCTTTTTATGGAGACGATCCTGGGGGCTTTATCTTCTTTAGCCAACACCCGCCCCACAACGTTGACTAATTTAAGTTTTCCTGATTTAACTTGGGGGCCCTAGCGTCTCTGGATGGAGATCTAGACCGTAGTTGTACTCGGCAGTCTCTTTTGAAATGCCCAGTCCTGCCACATCTATAGCACTGATTTGATGTATTTCGGTTACGTGGCCTATCTTCCATTGGCTCCCGGAATTTCGCTGTGACCTGAAGAACTTCCGTTAATTTCTTCAAAATTTCACCCATCTCATTTAATTCACAGCTGTTTGTCGGCTTTTCTTCCTGGATGGATACGGCCCTGATTTTTGGCTTGGAGATGTTACAGGCTGCCTCGATTTCTAGAGCTCGACCCAAAGCTTCGCTGCTGTTATCAAATTTGGCTAGGCGTAGCATTTTCTGAGTTTCTGGATCTCTAATACCATCCACGAAATATTGGGCAGCAAGTTCCTCTTGGAATTCCTCTGTCGCTCCCGGGTAGGCCAATTGAATGAGACGTCTAATGTCGGCCTCAAATTCTTGCAGGTTTTCACCAGGCTTTTGATGTCGGGACTTAACTTGTGCCTGATACAGTTGTCTTCTATGTTGGTCTCCAAATCGTCTCCCCAGGGCAGCTGCAAGTATGTCATATTTCTCTTGTTGGCTGATGGGAATGGTCTGCAGTAGTTCTAGGGCAGACCCACGAAGCGCTACCACCAGTGATGTAGCCATTTCTTCGTTATTCCAACCGTTGGCAACAGCAGCGGCTTCAAATTGCCTTCTGTACATTGTCCAGGAGGTTTGACCGTCATACGTTGGAGGTTTGATGTTATGGCCTGAGGCGAATACCCTCTCGGTGGGTCCTTGATTTTTTAGTCTGCTAAATTCTGCTTGTAGATTCCTCATTTCTTGCTGTACGTTTCCTACTTCTTTTTGTACACTCCCAACTTCTTTTTGTACATGTCCAACTTCTTTTTGTACATTTCCAACTTCTTTTTGTATATTACCTACTTCTTTTTCAAATTTCTCATTTTCCCGTCCAATATCTTCTGTAATTTTCCTTGCTCGCCTACAATTACAATCAAACGGTCTCGTTGACGTACTTGTGCCTCTTCTTTCCTCGAAAAATACTTCGCAAGTCCGGTCCCTTCACAATCCGACTTCTGACACCAAATGTTACGTTTTTCCCGTCGGTTCTTAACAGAATTACAACTTTGCTTATTTTCAACTAATACTCTCTTTATTCACTACCACTGTATACAATTTAACACTCTATACTACTCTTATAACTTTACCACTAATATCTATTCAACACCCAATGATTAACTGAACTGAACTAACTAACATTCGCCTTAGGTCTGCTTATATATAATCTCAAATCTATCACGAATATTCGGGAAGTATTCCGAGGCCACTCTATATGATCTCGACGAGGCCATCGAGATAATTCCAGCGATCCTGAAACTTCGCGACCGGCTGGGCGATGAGTCATACAGACAAAGAAGCGAGCGGCACGGCGGCAGCTAGTTCTATAGGGTAGCACAAAAACGTTCGGACGGTTGTTAGTCGTGACAATATATTATTAAAAATGTCTCGTTTCGGATTAAAAAAATCGTATTTTTACGTCTCTTTACTTTGTTTACAGTTACATGTACGTTCTCGTATTAAAACAAGAGTAAAAATGTATTTTTTGAAATCATGTTCTTATTCGGGAAATATTCCCCCGAATTACACTCGTGCATCAAAGTAACCAGATAATTTTGCATTCGAGCGTGTTGTCTTAGAAAAACTGCATTCGGGCATTTTCATATTTTGGAAAAAGAGCCCTCCACCTTCGGTGTCGGGCTCTTTCTCCAAAATATGAAAATAACCTCATGCAGTTTTTAGACAACACGCTGTCACGCAAAATTATCGGTAATTTTGATGCACTTGTGCAATTACTTCCGATTATTATCTAAACATGTTTTAAAAATAATCAGTAAACTTTCAACAAATTTTAGTATAAAAGATGGAGCGGACCGAGTAAACGACAACTTGGTTCAGTTCGTGGATCCTTTAGGGAGCGTTCTGGCAACAAGTTCACCCCACTGTTCATCTAGAGCTATTTTGTACCTATACGGGAAAGGCTCTTGGGTGTTCAACCTGAGTTATTTTGTACCTTAACGGAAAAGACTCCCGGGGGTTAAACTCTCTTTGGCATTTAGTTCCTTTACGGATAATGCACAACTAATCTTCTCTTAAAACACGTCAGTTAAAAGAATAACTAAAAATAAGTTAATTAAAGTCAGATCTATAAAGTAACCCAAGCAACTCTCCCAGCCTCAACATAATTTAAGTAATAAGTATTTCAAGGAAGTCTCAATTTGTCTAATGAAACCGAATGGGGTCGCCTCTTTGGCACGTGAGTGGTGGAGGCCCGTTCTGATCCCCGTACATTGGACCTAGGACCATGGATTCGCCAAGGCGATAAGCTTTGGAGGTACCGTTCTCTTCTCTAGTGCCGTTTATTGGAGGCAGACGTTTAGATCGCTCACCTTGGAGGCGTTTCAGTTATTTAGATGCAGTGAAGTCACATGGTGGAAGTGCTTTTTCTACCATTCCACAAGTAACGCCATTCGGACCCCCGGCCCAAAAGAATTTTTTTTTCATCAGAATTAACTAGATCTCCAAACAAGATTGATAGCCATTCAAATCCACAAGGTTGAATTAGTGTACCAGCTTCTCTTCAGATTTGAGATAACATCAATCAACATTACTGAGTATTACAGAGATTAGTGACTTCGAGTTGATCTTCACACATTTTCCAGAGGGAGTGAATCGTTTCTGCAGGCGGATTTTTGTTCCTTCGTGGAATAACTTGACTGCTCTCGGAGTTATATGAAAAAATATCTATTCTATTGCAAAATAAGTATAATAAAAACCAATAAAACAAATTAAGCTCAAGGACACTCGTACGATGGATCCAGAGACCAAGGCATCACCAATTCATATCATAAAACCAGAAAACAAAGAGGACCATAATGAAGAAGTAAATTTTCAGCTAATCATGCGAGAGACAAAAAAGGCAATGGCAAAATGTAAGACAGAAAATATACAACAAAAATATAAGAGAAGTGCCATTAGGAAGGACGACGACATAGAGAGAAAAAACATTACTAGCATTTCTTGGGGAAAAAAGTTGCGGACAATTACAAGTTTAAAACATAAGTGTCATTGACAAATACTTTAGATAATAGGTAAAATATCCCTTAGGCGGAGGAACCAGCAGATAGAAAAAGAAGAAGCAGGAAACGTGGAGATAAATGATATACTAAGAAATAAGTATAACAAAGACGTATAAGAATTGTTAAACTATCTCAGAATAAGTACCAAACAGTGGAAATTCACATGTCAGATAGTTAGAAAGCAAAATATACGAGGAACTGAGAAATGAAAATAGGGTTTCATAGAAAGTATAAAAGCATAATAGGGATATCGTCAAACATAGAGAAAGTCATATAAAACTATTATCTGAGGTACATACAGTAACAGAAACTAGAAGAAGGGAATCCTAAATATAAGAGGAAACCAGAAACTCTACACTAAGGGAGTACTTCAAACTGGACCAAGGGAAAAAGTAAACCAAAAACACAAAAAAAATATAACTAAGAAGGAACACGTAACTGAGTAATTAAGAAGTAACCAAAAACTAAGCAAATACACACAGAAACGAAGAAACTAAAAAGGTGGCGTAGAGGACGATAGTACAGGAGATGATGAAGAACGCAAATGTTCACGATAAGTGGCTACAAAAATTGAGGAACTTTCAAAGTCGCTTGATCAAAAGTTGGACAAGCTTTCCCAGTCACTGCAAATTACACACGGCATGACCGTGCAAAATTCAATCTCTTAAATCCGGGTACGACATCCTTGCTCAGATTTCCAAGGAAAATGCACTTAGGCTTATTGGAGTAAAGGAGGCGGAAAACGAAAACCTAATTAGCACCGTTGTGGACATTTTTAAAGAATATTTTAACATAGATTGCGATCCTGATGAGCTTGATAAAGTCTTTCGTATTGGTAAAAAATCCGACAAACCCAGGGCCATTCTCGTGAAGTTTGTTAGAAGTGCTAAGAGGGAGGTTATTTTCAATGCCAAGAAAAAGTTAAAAAACAGTAGTATGACTATTTATGAAGACCTGACCAAGACACGTTATGATTTCCTCCAAATGGCGAAGAAGAAATATGGATTTAACAATGTTTGGTCTATGGCTGGTAAGGTTTTTACATGGAACGAACAGCCGCAGAAGAAAATTATTTTATTTAGCTAAAATAGTTTTAGACACGAGTTTATAACATGGTACTGCTAGATATCCTGCCACGTTTTTACCTTTCCTTATATTTTATAAATGCCTATAATAAATAACTGATTTTTTGCTACTACAGTTACTTAAATTGTTCTTTTTATTGATTTCGATGTATATATTTATGACTAAAAACATTTTTATTTATACTGTTATAAATAGGGATTTTACGAATAAATCTACTAACCTGATCCATTTTACCTTTTATAAATTCAAGGCACTTCAAGGCAGGTGGATTGGTATATATTTATCTATGTTATTAGGATTAATGTACTGTTAGATGAAGTTAATATTTTCGTTACATCGGAGCATACAGAGTCGTTGTTTGACGTATATGACTAGAAATGATTTTCTATCGTTTGCACACTTTAATGTGCGCTCCTGCCACACAGGTTTTGATTTATTTTCAGATTTTCTGACGAGCGAATCGTATGACGTAATTGGATTATCAGAAACTTGGCTTAGTTCTTCTGTTCCTAACTCGGCAGTAAGCATTCCAAATTATAAAATTATAAGACAAGACAGGCAGGAGAGGTGGCGAAGTATTGTTTTACATAAAAGATTGTATACATTTAAGGTTTTAAACCTTCCTGCTTATGATAATAATGTTCTGGAACACTGTTGGATATTTATTAAGGTTGGAGGTAAAAAAATATGTCTGGGTGCGTGCTATAGACCACCAACTGGAAATAATAAAAATTGTTTAGATATATTGGAAAATATTTTAATATCATTAATACTTCAATGTGATTTGATTCTGTTTAGGGGGGATTTTAACATCGACTTATCCCAAGTAAATAATGGATCAATTATGCTAAATAGTTTTCTTCACAAGTATAGTCTACATCAATTAATCAAAGAGCCGACACATATAACATGTAATTCTAGAACTCTAATAGATTTATTAATTGTTTCCTCTTATGATTTAGTAAACGAGGTTAATGTAATTAATATGGAGGAGATTTCAGATCACCATTTAATTTCTTGTAAAATTAAGATTAAAAAAGAGAAACTGAATCCTATCTTTCGGACTTATAGAGATTTTTCACATTTCAATTTAGAACCGTTTTCTGAAGCGATGTCTCAAATTCAGTGGGACCACATCTATTCACTTAATATGGTAGGTTTTTGGAATTCACAGATTATTGTGTTTTTCGATAGGTTTGCCCCTTATAAAACGGTCCGCATCTCTAAGCGTCCGGCTCCGTGGTTGACTGCCAACTTAAAATTAATCAGGCGACAGAGAGATAGAGCACTTGCCCGGTATAAACAGAGTAAGTCAAACGAGTCCTGGGTTTACTACAAAGAACTGCGCAACTTTGCTAATAATTCGATTAAAATGG
>MU186031.1:146083-181621 GCA_016904865.1 Pissodes strobi | reverse complement strand
AAAAGTCTTATTTTCAGCACTTGTTGCACAATATACTATTTCTATTTTGGTATCATAAAGAAGTCTTTTCGATACGCAAAGTTGTGTCGAAAAGAAGCTCTTTTCGACACTATTTTTGATGACTGGTTGCTATGATATTAACAAAATTGTGCAATGTCAAAGCTCACTAGCAAATATTTCGACACCGTTTTGAATGGGATTCCTAATAATAAATAAATGTTTTTCATAAAAAAACGTGCAAAATAGCACTATTCGTCCAGTTTTGTTTGGTTTCAAATGGACGTTTTAAAGCCTGAATTTGTGCGACGCGACGCGACGTGTAGCTTTTTTGTATTTCGTGAGTGATTTCCTATAAATATTTTTTATAAACTTTAATCAAAGTAACGATGGTCTTGCGGTGTGAGGTATGCAAAATCTCCAGCTATTATCATCCGAACCTGAGTTTCCACAAGTAAGTAAAAGTAAATGAAACACAGTAGTACAGTGGGCACCATTTTGTGATGTGATTAATTAATATTTTATAATACTTACCTATGTATGTGATATTAACTTGGATATTAATGGATAATCTGATATGTTTGCAGTCATTTACCAACCTCTATTAAATAATTTTTGAAGTGAATACTTCTTTGGTTTCATCGCAGTGGTTTTGCAAGGACACGGAAAAATTTCGTGACACAGCAAAATAACTATTTTGTGTTAACTAACCTTCAGAACCCATATCTAACCCAAACTAACTCAATCTAACCCACACACTATAAATAAAACATAAATATATTTTAAATAATGCACTCGAATAAATACCATCATTTCAATTACTTTATTGAAATTATTATTATGATGGACTCACATTTTCAAAGTCTACGTCTATGAACTGTCCTTGCTTTCTTTCAGGCGGGGGCGGGCAATACTACATTTAGTAGTGGGGACGAAGTTTGACAAAAGTTTGTACACCATACATAAAAATATAAGGAGGCGGGACAATCGTTTTGTTGATATTTTTGCAAGATTTCGGATTTTTATGAATGAGTTGTCGGGTCTCTTTAGGTTAAATGTTTTTGGGTTCACCTGTGTTTTCGTAAGGATAAATTTAATAAAACTTCTGCACGTATTTGCTCAAAACATTTTGAGGAAGATGACTATGTACAGGGTGGGCCGTTTAAGACAGGCCTATACCTTATCTCGATGACTACGATGGTTGCAAAAAAAATTAAAAACAAAAGTTGTTCTTAGTAAAACGATCTTTACTTTTTTGTATTTTTTTAATCTTTACTTTTTTATATACAGGGTGGTCAAAGAAAGTTACACTTTTTTAAATGAAACAACCTATATTTTATTACATTTTTGGATTCTACTTAAAATTCTAAGCACATTAAATTTGATGTATGATGTTATACCTCTAGAGTCAGTAGTTTCACAGCTATAAACAGTTGAAAATCGGTACTATGGCTTCTTTTCATATTGGTAGCAGGAAGACCATTAAAGATGGAGTAAAATTAATTCCACATTCCTATCTTAACTTTCCAAGAGCTATCTGATGGTGCTAACTGATGGTACCTACAGAGGTACCAGATTTGGTACCCATGGTACCACCTGCCAATGGTACCTACCGTGGTACCAGATTTGGTACCCATGGTACCACCTGCTAGTGGTACCTACCGATGTACCAGATTTTGTACCCATGGTACCACCTGCTAATTAGTACCCTCAGATAGCTCTTGAAAAGTTAAGATAGGAATGTGAAATAAATTTTACTCCATCTCTAATGGTCTTGCTACCATCAGGATTTGATAAATTTAACAATTTCTAAAAAAAGAAAGATGACTAAAATTATGATTTAAGAAAAAATATTATTATCGATTTCCTTTTTTTTGCTGTCGATTGGCCAATACTCAATAAACGTTTTTTTAGATAAAAGTAAAATTTATTACGTTTCTCAAAAGATGCTGTTTTTAATACAACTATTTTGATCCGTTCATCATAAAAGTTATGTTGAATATTTTTTTTTTATTAGTATTTTTATAGTATTAATATGTAATAATTAGTTTTTAATTTCATCCAGTTCACAAATTTTCTTAAAAAATAGAGAAAATAGGTAAAACATAATGATTATGTGCCTATAAACGTATGCATTTCAATAGAAGCCAATCACACAATGACGTCACTGCGCGGAGCGAACGAATTTGAGACGGTTAGGTATCATACCTTCCGTTTATTGTATCATGCGGCTGAGGTATCAAAAACAGCGATAATCTATGTGGATTCGTCAACTGATCATTACTCATAGCCAATAAAAATTTCAACGTGCACTACGCGATTTCCAATCAATAAATCAAAACCAAATTGTTGACCTCTGGGTATTTCAGTCTATGAGGTTAAATGGTATACGGCCGATTATTCAATCGTAACTAAAAACTAGCAGAATGTTTTGACTTGACCGCTGGATCTTGCAGCCAAAAAGGCTAACTTGTGCATCGCCGAAGTATCAAAGACTGTGATAGTCAACGTAGACTCCTTCTTCTTCCGTCAAATGAAAAGAATCAAATGAATATCGAATCTACGGCATTGTGGTCAATAAAATTAAATTGTCCAGTTCTCTTTTATACTGACACAGATCGATTACTTTAAATGTGCTCCGGAAACCCTGTTCTTTACAGTGCTTCGGAAGTTCTCCATCCAAGCTTCACTTGAATCTGGTACAAGAGTTGGGAAGGTGTCAGTTACATGATTCGCTTAGTTGTATTCACTACACCTTTCTTCATAGATAAAGTGCGTCATCCTTTTACCCACTAGGTTGATCTCGTAAAAATGGATCGAGGCTGAATAGTGAGGCGGTCAAATATAGACAGCTTCGTTTTTTAAGACGGTGCATCATCTACCTTCCTCACCATCAGAAATTGTAGAGATATAAGAGAACTTTCAGGCTGACCGAAGAGAAGAGTTTTGGTTTATATTAATTTACCTTCAAAAGGTCTTTAAATATATTGTGATATGTCTTATGGTATTGCAATATCATTTATATAGAAATACCATCAATTCATCAAATTTCCAGTTAAAGCACAACACTTGCAGTTTACATTCTTTTTACCGGTTTTTCATGTTAGAAAATGAAATATGTATAATTAAAGACAAAATATTAGATTCGTGACGTTTTCAATGGGCACTCATATTCTTCAAAGATTTAAATATATAATTATAGATTTAAACAAAAATAAACTGTCACACATTATTGAATATAATAGAGATCAAATTATATTATTTTACGAAGAGACGTTCAATTATATCTGCTCGTGTTAGAAAAAAATAAAGATACCTCCCTTTTGCTATATTGAATATGCAACTATCTAGAATTTCTACTTTAAGCAATTCTCCAACAAGCAAATTATTAGTTTCTCATGAGGAAATATAGATAATACTGTCACGCCTAATTTGCGCGACGTTTGCGTTACCTATATTTGGGCCTTACTAGTCGGCGGTTGGGTATTCGGGGACTCCTGGAGGGATATCGTTGGATTAATATTATGGAGTAGAAGTGATTTTCACGTCAACCAAAAATACCGTAGGTGACAAAATTACGTGTTTCTATCGTGCTCACTTGGCCTTACTATAAGGGCGACCTATAGGTGGCCCAATTCATTTTAATGATTGATACCAATGCTAAGCGGTACTATTCCATATTCATACCAGCATAGTACAAGAGGCTGCTTTAGTGTTAATGTGTATTCTGGGTCTATAGGTGCTAAGGCTCGGTTTACTACCGGGACAGTTACGTGCACCCATTTGTGTACGACGACGTGCTGCGCATAGAGATGCCTACGGGGGTTTTCCTGGTGGGATATGCGGACGACTTGGTGACCGTGATTACTGCACGCACAATGGAGATACTGCAGACACTGCTGAATCAGATCATGCGTAGAGTTATGGAATGGATGGAATCAAAGCCTTTATCTTTGGTAGTCCATAAAACGGAGGCAGTGCTCCTAGCCACCAAACGGATCGACCGTAGGTGGTCAAGCCATCATGACGTCTCACCCGCGGTAAGATATTTAGGAGTGATGCTAGACACCAAGCTGACGTTTCGAGAACACATTAGGAAATCGTCGGATAAGATAGCATCGGTGATCGGAAGGCTGAGCAGACTTATGGCCAACGTGGCGGGTCCCTCACCCATTAAGAGAAAGCTGATAATGCGTATGACTGAAGCCATATTGCTCTATGGAGCCGAGGTTTGGGGTGAATTAATGCGATTCCAGAAGTATCGATTGAAGATGGAGTTTATGCAGAATATGCAGTGCTTATTGCACAGTGTCGGCCCCGGCTGTGGAAGTCATGGCTGGCACGATCCCTATAGATCTACTGCGGAAGAAAGGACGAGGATTTACCACCGCAGAAATGAAGATGAAAGAAGAGCAGTGAAGAAAAAAGAAGAAAATGAAGACTCTCCGGAGATGGCAGAATAGATGGAACAGTGAAACCAGAGGACCATGGACCCAAAGGTTAATCAGGAGCGTGAAGGATTGGGCAAAATGGAAGCACGGCGACGTAAACTATTACTTGACCCAATTCCTAACAGGACATGGGTATTTTCGGCGCTTTTTGAAGAAAATCGGGAAGGCAAGGGACGATCAATGGACGCACTGCTGGGAGGAGGAAGACTCGGCTGAACACATTTTATTCGTGTGCAAGAAGTGGCCGCAGCTACGGGATAATCTCGCACAAGAGGTGGGTGGTTTCATTCCAGAAACAGTCATCGGGAAGATGATAGAGAAGAAGGAGAGCTGGGATGCCGTATGCACCTTCATGTTGATAATACTCAAAGACAAGGAAGCCAACAGAGAATGGGAAAGAGAAGATTAAGTCTAAAAAATACAAGAGCAAAACAGCAGAGAAGCTTATGACTAAGGCGAGAACAGGAACAGGAAAGGAGAGAAGCCTATGACGAGGCAAGAAAAAGGGCCACCCTGAAGTAATACCTAACAGGAGTTCCGGGGTGGTTCTAAAACGAGAAAATGAGGTTAGGGTTTTAGTTGGTAGGTCTGGTGTTGTAGTAACCAGGAGTCCAACACTGTTCTGAGTTACATCTCTCTAGTCGTGCATAAGCATTTCCCACTATGGAATAGTTGCCTCTTGTAGATATGTATTACTGTGCAAAAACTTGGTGTGCTGGGACCCCTTGTTTGGCAGCCAATTTGACATATTTTGGAAAAAAATGGGTCAGATACTTTTAGGCAGCTTTTCGCTAATTTTCATTAAGAACCCTAGGGCTTGCTTTCTTGACGAAAATGACTAGGGAATCACCAGATATAGGTAACTGCAAATCGAGTTCCAATACCCACCCATCTTTTTATATTTTCTTTATATTTAATTGTCTTTAAAAACCGATACTAAGCTTTTGTCTCAAATTTTGTTAGTGAGTCTCTCAATTTCTTGGAGTTCGATATCTGAAATGTTTACTGTCAAAGGTAGCTCTGTAACTGTTACTGAGTGCCAGTTAACTACTTCAAAGTAGCCACCTGCATTAACATTAAAATTGGGAATATTAAATTGACGAGCTTGGTTATCATTATGTTTGTCTGCATTATAGTATCCTTAGAAGACCCAATTCTCTAATATATCTATCGTCAGCTACCATTGCCAATTATATATTTTCAGGGCAGCCGAAGTAACCATTTCATTGTAGTACTGGATCTACCACCTACTTAAGCACTTACTTTTCTCTATTAAACCAGAATCATGATAACTATAGTGTTCACGTGAAGGTTGGAATTTAGTATATTCAAACTGCATGATAATTTCCATAGAAATATACAATCTTAAGATTCTATTCGTTGTTGTTAACCATCCTGAATGTGCTATTTTGCCTGGTTCTCATTGTGTCAGGCTTGACGATATTGTTCCCTTAGAAATTCCACTGCAGATATCATAGATATTGAGATGTACTTGGCATATTAAGATCAATTTCAAAAACTAACATGAAAATATATATTCCATAGACACAGTCTTCTTCATGTTTTTGTTTTATTTTTGCAAGATTTGCTCTTTTCTCTCCTAATTTCACTTAGGTCTATTATTTTAGATAATTCTTCGATTGCTATTATTCCCATGCCATTTAAAGTAGCACTGACAACAATTGCAATTGATCTATTTGCCAATTTTGCCAATATTATTTGTCTTGATATTCTCCGCTCAATTAAAACAGACTTCGCAAACATTTAAGCAGTGAAATATCAAATAAATTTTTTTTTATTAATTTCTGCAAATCGAGTAACTTCTTTTGACATATTTAGCTTGCCATCTTTTTTATTGGCTTTCTAAAATCGCGATATTTTTTACGATACTCGCTGATTCTGTGCAAAATTTGTTCGTCAGAGACTATGGAAATAGAGCTTTTTCGCCCAAAGTTTTTAACTCCTTTATCAACGAAAAACACACATCACCCAAGCTCGGTTCTTGTTTATTTTTATTTACAAGTTTTTGTCGGAAAAATAAATAATGTCTAATTACGTCTGCATAAGTTGGAAGCATTTGCCTTTAAATGTTTTGGATCACCTAACACTCAACAGAATGAGTAAACGTGTTTGATGCAAAACTTCACAAAATAAAAACATGGTGCACTGAGAAACCGTTATTGTTAAACTGAAACAAGGAGCAAGGCACTGTTGTTGAGGTACAAATCTAGGCAAATATTTTGGAAGTATATGGTTGAATTTTAAAAGAAATAATATAATACGGGGGCATATGTACTTAAATATTTTATTTGCATGTATATAGTTAAATGGTTATGAGACTTTTTCGATAAATTATGGTACAATACACACGAAATTCATTTCATTCTACGTGCATCCTGTGTGTGGATTCAGTTTTGCTGACGGAGCAGACACGTGCATCCTGCACGCAAAGGCGGGCTCAGTTTTGCTGCCGGAGCAGACGAGTGTACTCTGTGTATATGTAATCAGACTCGATTAACTCATATTAATCTATGCCGTGTGCTGTGACAATTTATACTAGTCGTTTATTGTGTGTTGACCTAGTTACAAGTACAAAGTATCGGGATTTAACTTAATTGTGTTAAAACTGCATGAACTAATATTTGAACCAAAAATTTCGAGATTGTTATAAACCCTAAGAATATGTTAGTTTTCCTTTAATAATACCTTAACATCGACTTCACTTATGGATTATATTATCGGAAAAGAGACTACTTTTGTTAGCCAAGCCATGAGCTTAAGAACGAGTTGATGCAAGTTTGGAAATTCGAGATATTCTTTTGAAAGTGTATTAAAAATTTCTTTATTTTCACCACAGATGATTAAGACTTATAGGAATTCGAATAACGTAGACGTAAATATACTTACGTATGACGTAAACTTGGGTATGTATCAGCATATCTGCAAAGTAGCTTTATTAAGCCGCTCGTCAAATAAATTCGGTCAAGTATAAAAAAGAAACTATTAGTTACAAAAGTAATTTTCCATTATTAATTATATATTACACATAACAAAGCCAATTCTCGTTATTTGAACTTCAACAGCCGTGACAACTGAAAACTTTGAGACAATACCTTATAACGATATTAAATAAGAAAAATTCAATTTTCAAATTAATTACGTTCGCGAGAGACAATGCAAATGTAAACTGAGAATCGTCTAGAAAAGAAGGAAAAAATCTACTGGAACAAAATTTTAATGAGACTACATTGTTTTCAGAATTTTCAATAACACAGTATTCTAGAAGTTGATTTATCACGATGGCTATGAATAATTCCTGCAACTGAAAGGCTTATTGAAATGTGTTCTGCCCTGAAATCATATCTTTACCATTAATTTAAAAATGGTGCAAGAGAGAGTCAGATAATTTCAGTCGTACCTCTATCGTTTGTAAACAAAAATTGACAAAACCACTGACTGCAATCAATTTCTCTAAGTGGTGCTTTTAAATAAATCTAAAATATTGGTTGATGATTTAGTTCCATATGGAGGATATCTCAGAATACTTGTCAGAATTCAGAACATGACAAAGATTAAATTAAATCGAGCTGGGGTAGGTGTGCAAGTTGAAAATCTGGCTTTAATTTAGTTCTAATTCAAAGCTCAAGTAAAGCCATAAAATACATTGCAGCATTTGGTTTCATCTAATCTTTTTTGCACTAGTTAATAGATGTTACCTTTTGCCTTATTACTGGTTCCTTACTGTAAAAATCCCTATACGTCTGCTCTACTTCTAATAAAGGTAACTGTAATAATTATACAAGTACGTCGAGACAAAGCAACAATCATTATTAAAAATTTGATAGTGAGTTCCATACCTAATTAATTTTAAATACAAAGCCTCACGTACATTGTGCTGAATTAGCCCTTTCTGATATAGTGTATTTCTGTGTACAGAGAAAGTAAAATTGGACGATGTCGCGCCACGAAATCGCATTTCCTCGAGCACCGATGCGAGTGTGTAGGGACAATGCATAGTGGACGAAGCTAGAATTTCAATCACTATTATTGCAGATTAGTCGACAGAAAAACCGCACCGTAAAGCGGATAAGGTTAAATGGATAAACGATCGGTCTTAGCGCTGACTTAAATAAACAAATACCTAAACTTCTTAAACTCTCAAGATAATGGATTTAAGGTTTCTATAAAGGTTCCAAACAGGGCTTGAATTTATTGAATAGATCTTTTCTGATCTAAGTGAAGACTACAACCCTGGTCTTATGATACGAGCAAGAAGCCTCCTAACGTTTATCTTCTTTGGCTAAGATTAAAAAGGGTGCTTTTGTTTGATTGCGCTAGAATTATAAAGAGTCAGGCCTGCAAATCTCCCAAGATAACTTTTTTAACGATTCTCTGATGGTATCAAACAGTGTCCGAATTTATTTATTAATCTCTTCTCTGATTTAAGTGAATACTTCAATCTTGGTCTTAAGATAGTAAGAGGCCAACTATTACGCATTTCCCGGCTTTAATTCTTCATAACTTTAATTTTAATCTTAACATATACTGTCTCTTAGTTTTTGTCTTTTTCGACTAAGATTTAAAAATGGTGCTTTTGTTTGATTGTACTAGAATTAAGATTCGTGATTGCAAATCTGTCAAGAGATTTGTTTTAATGTTGCTATAAAGGTTTTAAAGAGTCTTTGAATTTGATTAAAAGCATCTTCTCTGATTTAAGACCATACTAAAATCATAGTCCTAGAATAGGAGCAAGTGGTCTCTTCCCGGGGTGTATGGGCTACGCTGGAGAGGTAGTACCTCAATCACGTCCAGTGGACTGGCTCAGGTAAATGCCCTACTAAAAACGGCACAATGCATTTCTCTGGAAATAATAACCCAAATCGCAGATATGGCGTAGCAATAATAGTTGACAGAATGATAGACAAATCAGTAATCGGTTTCTGACAGAGTTCTGATGCTAAAACTCCAAGCAAGTCCAACAGCAGTTAATAGGTTTGTTCTAGCAGGACACTTCGGACGGTTTGAAGCCATCCGGAGTTTGCGCATAGCGATATAAGCGTCGCTTTTATTGCTATGCGCAAACTCCGGAGGCTTCAAACCGTCCGAGATTTCATGCTAGAACAAACCTTATGTTATACAAGTCTATACGCCTACTGCAGACAAGAGTATTTTCAAGATGGCGTCGGATGACAAGTCTGATTCCGATGCTGCTCTTAAAAAAAGCAGTAAAAGTGTGTTTTTATTGTAAAAAAGAAGTTAAAATCGAATCTAAGTGTAAGAAGTGCGGATTTTTGTTTCATCTAGCATGTTTGCGACAGTCGGCGGGACAAAGTAAGTACATCGACAATAAGTAAAAGTATTGAAGATATGTCCAATAACTACAACAGTTTTTTACTGAATGTAGTACCCGAACTATTAAAAGAAAGTAATCCTATTCATTGGAACTCAAAAATAACACCAAATGAACAGTCTTTAGTTCTAAAACAAGTAACATCAAATGAAGTCATACTGTTGTCAAAAAAAATTAAAAATAAACATAGCGCTGGAGATGACGAAATTCCCACTAGTATTGTTAAACTAATTATTCCGGTAATTGTCGATGTGCTATGCTTTTTAATAAATAACTCTTTAAGAGAAGGCATTTTTCCTGATCACTTAAAACTAGCTTTAATCAAACCGCTTTATAAAAACAAAGGGGATACCAAGGACATGAGTAATTATAGGCCTATAAGCTTACTTTCCGGGTTTTCAAAACTATTTGAACTATCAATGGCCGACCAATTAATGACATTTATGAAGGACTGTGTTCTATTCTCAGAAAATCAACATGCATATCTGGCAGGGTGTTCTACTCAAACGGCTATTTTTCAGTTTACGCGAAGAATTTTGGAAATATTAGAGAAGGGAGAAATGGCTCTGGGAATATTTTTAGACTTGTCAAAAGCATTCGATTGTTTAGATAGAACACTGCTCCTCAAAAAATTGCATTTGTATGGCATCAGGAACAATGCTTTAAAATGGTTTACCTCCTATCTCACTAACAGAACACAGAGAGTCTCGGTAAAAAATGAAAATAGTTATTGCAAATCGGATATATTACCTAACACCTTAGGAATCCCGCAGGGTAGTATTTTAGGGCCGATTTTGTTTATTATTTTTGTCAATGATTTAAATTTTGAAGTAAATCCTCAGACCGGTCTATCAACATACGCCGATGACACAAATCTGTTAGTGGGAGCATGTCAAATTCCTGCGCTAATTGAATCTGGCAATCATGTGTTTAATATAACTAAACAGTGGTTCGACATGAATAAGTTAATAGTTAATGTAGATAAAACAAACATATTAATTTTTAGAACGAAACAGAACAAAAATATTATACCTGAAGAAATTCACATTAATGATAAACAGTTAAATGTTCAAAAGACAACAAAATTTTTAGGGATACACGTAAATGAGTTTTTGGATTGGACAGAGCATATAGAGAATCTAAGTGCGAAATTAAATAAAGTATGTTATTGTTTTCGCATTGTTTTAAAATATATTAATGAAAAGACCAGAAGAACTTTGTATCTCGCAAATTTTGAAGGTGTATTGAGATTTGGTATTATTTTTTGGGCATCCAATTCAAAAATTCAAGATGTTTTTATTATACAGAAACGATTAATTCGAATTATGTATAAAATGTCATATTTGCAGACGTGTAGAGGAGTATTTATTAACAAAAATATATTAACGGTAGTGGCTTTGTATATATTTGATTCGGTAATGTTTTTTTATAAGAATAGAGATAGTTTTAACACCAGTATACGGCATGGACACAACACTCGTTCATACAATATCAATTACCCTGTGCATCGATTAACTCTGCTTGAGAAGAGTTCATACTATATGTGCATAAAATTCTTTAATAAGTTGCCTCTTAATATAAAACAGGCAATTAATGAGAGAATGTTTAAAAAGAAGTTGAAACAATTACTTATAGAATTGGAACCGTACAGTGTTGATGACTACTTGAATATGTAATTTCTTGTTGCTGTATATATGTGTTTTTGACGTCATTTCATTTTATGTTTGAATTTATATGTATGTATGTATCTATGAATGTAATTTGAAATAAAGAAATATTAAATTAAATTAAATTAAATTAAAAAGTGCCATTTGTGCCCATGAAACTGAGGAATCGGACCTCATAACCTCAAAAAAGGACCTCACACAAATCGACGTTCTCCGTATTCTGGTGGAGGAATTACGGAGCAAGAACAAAATACTGGAAGAGAACAATGATTTGCTGAGGGAAAAGGTGACTATCCTAGAAGGAAAACTAAAGAAAAAAAAGGTAAACATTTATCATTTCCAAGCCCTCATGCGCCTGCGCCTACGTCTTCATCTGGTCAAGCGCCTGCCAGGCAAGGATCACAAACAGCACAGGATGAAGACAATGATGTCAAATCCCAAGGTACGTCCACCAAACGCACGCGCAAGGCGCTTTCTGCTGCCGAAGTCCTAAAAATCAAAAGTCCGAAAGGCACAGTGTCAACTGTCAGTGTCAGTTCTAAAATCTACATTCGTCCGAACGACGACGTGGACGTAAATCAAGAAAATGGATGGGAAGAAGTGATTTACAAAAAGCGAGATCAAAAGAGAGATGCAGTACCAAAAGCGGCAAAAACAAATAGCCGCCCCGAGCCAGTAAGGGGTCAAAATGATAAAACAACTAATCTTAAACCGGCTGTGCGAAGGGCATCTCTGTTCCTTTCAGGCTTGGCCCCAGAAGTCACAAGTGATGAAATCTAATTATTTCTAAAGGAATAAAAATTGAGTCCAGCAATATCCTGTGATAAGATGAAGACAAAAAGGGTAAATTATTACAGCTCTTTTAAGTTAACAGTTCCTTATGAGAATGTTGATGCGTATATGCATGCAGAAATATGGCCCAGGGGTATTATAGTCATCAACCATTTTCGGAATCTTCAGCGCCACAGGGGCACAGCAACAAGACTAAATGCATAGAAAGACAGCTTCGAGTTTTTCACATAAATGTCCGCTCTTTAAGGAGGAAATGTGATGAGCTAGAGGCCTTTTTAGCTGACAAGTATGCTGATGTTTTATGTTTGATCGAGCACTGGATGACAGCAGATGAGCTCCGCTCTGTAAGATTGCAGGGTTACCAATTAGGAAGCTATTCTTGTAGACAGCAACATATCGGTGGAGACTCCGCCATTTTCCTTAAAGATAGGTTAACATTCTGTGATTTAAATGTAAAAAATAATTTTAATACTTTTAATCGTGAGAAATGTATTGAGTACTGCTGTATACAATGTGAACGTCTGGATTGTTATATTTTGTGTATTTATAGGTCACCATCAGGTACCTTTGCCACCTTTTTGGAGTCAGTGGAGCAAATATTGTTAAGCTTAACCTCAGTTACACATTTAATAATAACTGGAGATTTCAATGTCCATTTTAATACCACAGATCCAAGTGCCATGCAACTCTGCGATCTCCTGAGTAGCTTTGGGGCAGCAGGTTGGGGGCAGGCAATCTGTGGGCCAACGAGGGGACTGGTGTGTCTGGATAACATCTTTGCTAACACACTCATTGAGGTATGTAATAAGGCTGTTTATGATGTGGGTGTATCAGATCATCGGGGACAGCTAGTCGAATTTAAGCTTTATGAATATCACAACAGTTTAAATTTACAAAACATTCAGACCGATAACACAACAAGGTCAAAATTCTTTTTACCAATTGCTATCTGAACTCACTTGGAATTTTGTTTATGATGAAACACTTAATCCAGACCAAAAGTTTAAAAAATTTATTGAAATTCTAGAAATTTCAACATTTCCTGAAAAAACTTACAGAGTCCGATCAGATCAATCAGCTATCTTACCTTGGCTTAATGACAATCTTAAAATTATGCGAGACACGAGACAGTTTAGCTTTTCTCAGAGAATTGAAAAATCAATATAACTGTGTTAGTACTCAGGAATATAATCATTACAAATCAGCTTATAAAAAGCAAATAAAA
Source organism: Pissodes strobi (assembly GCA_016904865.1). Lineage (NCBI taxonomy): Eukaryota > Metazoa > Arthropoda > Insecta > Coleoptera > Curculionidae > Pissodes > Pissodes strobi. Next base: position 168,139 of record MU186031.1, on the reverse strand, counting down.
AATGCAAAAATTGAATCAAATGATAACTTCATTAAAAATTCTAATAATCCTACGAAAGCAATGCGGAACATTATAAACGGAAATAAAAAAGGGAGTGAGGGCTTACCTGACACTAGCCTGTCCCCGATGATTTCAATAAATTCTTCTGTTCAGTTGCAGAAGATATAATAAAAAATATACCTAAAACAGATATAAACCCAACCCATCACATAAAGCCAAATTTGGTAAAGTCTCAGGCATTCTCTTTTAAATCAGTAACATTTATTGAAGTCAGAGATATTAGAAACAGACTAAAAAATAAGAACAGCAAAGATTTATATGGTTTAAATGTTAAATTAATAAAATCCATAAAAAATATTATCATTATACCACTCACAAAATTAATAAATATGTATATTTCCTGATGTCATAAAAATGGCTCTAGTTACATCAGTTTTTAAGAAAGGTGATGCAAATCTAGCAGAAAATTATGGACCAATATCGTTGTTGCCCATAATATCAAAAATTTTTGAAAAGTGGATGGCACTCAGGGTAATTGAACATTTTGAGAGTAAACATATGTTTACAGAACACCAATTTGGCTTCCGCAAGGGCAGAAACACTGTCATGGGTATTCTTGATCTTCTTTCTCAAATATCTGAAGCTTTTCACAAAAAGCAGTACACTGCAGCCACATTATGCGATCTGAGTAAGGCCTTCGACTGTGTCGACCATAACATCCTATTTCAGAAACTCATTGCCTATAATTTTGATAAAGAAAGTGTAGACTTAATAAAGTCTTATTTAACCTTTAGGCACCAGATGGTAAGAGTGGGTGGTGTGACATCAGCAATAGGAGTAATAGATGTAGGTGTGCCTCAAGGCTCAATACTGGGGCCAATCATATTTCTGATATATATAAATGATTTACCTGCAACTAACAATGAGGTACAATTTACTCTCCTCGCTGATGACACAACTATATCTCTTTCCAAAAATACTCAGGAACTGACAGTTTCTGGATCTAGGGAGGCACAGTCGGAGACTGAACTCTGGTTCCGTACCTACAGACTGCTTTTAAATGGAAGTAAGACCCAACAGAGGCTGTTTTCGATGTGCCCATTATCTGAGTGGACAGGCATAACTGAGGCAGAGTTTCTTGGGGTAACATTAGACACTAAACTGCAATGGGGACCACATACCACAAAAGCTGGTGGGAGGGTGTCCCGGGGTACATATGTCCTTAGGGGCCTCTCGCAAAATGTGTCCCGGGAGATATTGCGCATAGCCTATTTTGCCCTTGTATAGACACACTTGTCCTATGGGATTTTGGCTTGGGGTCATTCATCGGGGGCGCATAGATTGTTTGCATTGCAAGGAAGAGCTATTAGGGTGCTGGCTGGCCTGGACTATCGGGAAGATTGTAGAGAAGCATTTAAACAGAAAAAACTTTTAACTCTGCCATGTTTATACATTTTTGAAAATCTGTTATACATAAAAAAGCAACAATAATAATGTACATGAGCATGACACTAGGAACAAAACAAACTTCATTCCACTTCACTGGCATCTGACAAGGTGCCAGGACGGACCTGGGTATTGGGCTATTAAGCTATTTAACATTTTACCAAATGATTTAAAAAGGTTATCTGTGAATCAATTTTATAAGGAAATTAAATCCATTTTAATAAATAATACTTTTTATTCACTGGAAGAATTTATGCAATTTAGATTTTAATATGTTACAATAAGTTTATCTAAGTAGTTTGTAAGTTTTATAGGTATATTTTATTTGATTTTAAAAATAATTAATTTATGACTTGTGTAATATTTTTAAGTGTAAATTTTACAATTTTGTTTGACATATGTAAGCAATATTTTGTATATTACATGAATAAATGAGAATGAGTATAAGTATATGTAAGAGTAATCAAGAAATTGAAACGTTTTATGAAGAACTTAGAGAAGCACTCCAAACAACAAATGACCATGGGACAGGGCGAAGTTGAAAACTGCGAAGGAAAATTTTGACTTGAACAACGTAATGAGTGGGGAGATCGGCTAGTAGAATGTTGTCAAACCGAACATTTGATAATTACGAACACGTTTTTTAAACTTCCAAATCGAAGACTCTACACGTGGAAATCCCCAGCAGATGGTATCAGAAGTATAGTACGAAATCAAATCGATTTTATTTTTATAAAAGAACGATATAAGAACTCTGTTAAATCAGTAAAAACTTATCCGGGAACAGATATCAGCTCTGATCATAATCCTCTAACAGCAAAAATTTAACTAAAATTCAAGGAAACAAAACCTAAAACTACAAAATAATCCATTAATGTCTCTTCTTTAAAAGACCCAGTAGTACGACAAAAAACAAAAGAAGAAATTATGGATGAAAGAAGATAAAACAAGAACAACATTAATGAATATGCTAAACTAAACTCCCAAATTAAAGTTAAAATTAAATATGCAAAAGAAGAGTGGTTAAAAAGAAACTGTGAGGAGATAGAGGAGTATGAAAAGAGGTATGATGGATTCAACATGCATAAGAAAATCAAAGAAATGACAGGTCTACGAAAGCATAAATTATCCGCCGTACTGAAAAATAGAGAAGGGAAGCTCTTAACAGATGTCGACGAACAACTTACAGAATGGACCAATTACATCAAAACCCTTTTTTACGACACTAGACCGGAATTGAGTCTTGATTTTGCAGAAAACATAGGACCAGAAATCCTTAAAAAAGAAGTGATTCATGCCATTCAACAGATCAAAAGTGGTCCCGATGAAATTCCCATCGAACTGCTAAAGTTAATTGTAGTGACTCCATCGACATCATTGTTGATCTCTTTAACGCTGTATATGCGGCAGGCATCATTCCTAAAGAGTGGCTCCAATCTACATTTATAACGCTGCCCAAAAAAAAACAAACGCCAAATGTTGTTCTGAGTACTGAACGATTTCACTTATGCGCCATACACTTAGAGTTCTATTGCGTATTATTCACTATGGAATTTATACAAAATTAGATATATAAATAAGTGTCAACCAGGGTTCAGAAAGGGTATGAGTACAAGGGAAGCACTATTTGGATTAAATGTTCTTATGCAGAGATGTCTCGGTGTAAATCAAGATATATACATTTGTTTTATAGACTTTGAGAAAGTGTTTGACAGAGTTCAACACGAAAAACTGATAGAAATATTACAAAGACAAAATATTGATACTCGGGACATAAAATTAATAGCAAACCTGTACTAGGGACAAACAGCTACAGTTAGATTAATTAGATGACTGTTTATCTGAAAATATAGAAATACAGCGTGGTATTCGGCAAGGGTGTATTTTGTCTCCTCTCCTTTTGAATGTTTACAGTGAAACAATCTTTGAGGAAGCTCTTGCAGAAGGAGACGATGGAATAAAAATAAACGGTCAACAATTTAACAATTTTAGATATGCCGACGATACAGTAATAACAACAGACAGCAGTGAAGATCTGCAGAATCTGTTGCAAAGAATAATTGACTCTCGTAAACGATATGGACTCAATATAAATTTGAAGAACACAAAATATATGGTTATCACAAAACAACAAAATATAGACGTAAACTTAACAATTGATAACACTCCAATTGAAAGAGTACAACATTACAAATATTTAGGCACAATAATAAATGAAACTGCTGAACAGTTACAAGAATTAAGGGTCAGAATTGAGATAGCCAGAAAATCTTTTATCAAACTCAAGAAGTTTCTTTGCAACAAAGACATAAACTTAAAACTGAGGACAAGAATACTTCGATGCTATGTATTTTCAACTCTATTATATGGTGCCGAAGCATGGACACTTAAAACAGCTGAAATAAACAAACTGGTAGCGTTTGAAAGATGGTGCTATCGTCGCATGTTGCGGATTTCGTGGGTCGACAAGAGCTACAAATGTCGAAGTGCTGCGTCGTATGAACAAAGAAGAAGAGATTTATAAAACGCTAAAGAATAAGAAACTCGAATATGTTGCACACATTATTAGAGGTTCAAAATATCAATTGCTGCAAAATATTATTAAGGGAAAAATTCAGGGAAGGCGTTGTGAGGGTAGAAGAAGAACTTCATGGTTGAGAAACCTCAGAGAATGGTTCTTAATGACGTCCAATGAACTGTTCCGTACAGTTGCAAATTAAGTGCGCTATGTTGATAGCCAACCTCCGTTAGGAGGTCGTACGCGAAGAAGAAGAAGGTCTCTTCCCTCTATATATTTTATTTATTTATTCTGGCATATCGATGGAGAAGACACAAATATTTAGAATTTCTCGGCTTTAATTGCTCATGACTTTAATGTTAATCTTAATATATTCTATGTCTTAATTTTGTGTTTTTTCGGCTAAGATTTAAAAAGGGTGCTTTTATTTGATTGTATCTAAGTGAATACTAACTACAATCTTACTCCTAGGATAGGAGCAAGTGGTCTCTTCCCTCTAAATATTTAATTTATTTATTCTGGCATTACTATATCGATGGAGAAAACGCAAAATATTCGGACTTTCCTGGCTTTAATTGGTCATGACTAAGATGTTAATCTTAATATATACTGTCTCCTAATTTTTGTCTTTTTCGACAAAGATTTAAAAAGGGTGCTTTTATTTAATTGTATATAAATGAATACTGTCTACAATCTTGGTCTTAGGACAGAAGCAAGAGATCTCTTTCTTCTAAATTGTAAATTCGTTTATTCTGACATTACCATATCGATCGAGAAGACGCCAAATATTCGGATCTTCCTGGCTTTAATTGCTCATGACTTTGATGTTAATCTTAATATATACTATCTCTTAATTTTCATCTTTTTAGCTAGGATTTAAAAGCGGTGCTTTTATTCAATAATTGTACTAGATTTATTATTAAGATTCATGATTGCAAATTTTTTAAGAGAATTGTTTTAACGCTTCTATAAAAGTTTCAAACAGTGTTTGAATTTAATGAATAGTCTCTTCTCCAATTTAAGTGTATATTACAATCTTGGTCTTAGAATAGGCCTAAGTGGTTTCTTACCTCTGTATATTAAATTCGTTTATTTCAGCAGTAATATCAGTCAAAAAGACGCCAAATGTTAGGAATTGGATTGTTCATGACATTTTTGTCTTTTTCGGCTAATATTTAAAAGAGATACTTTCGTTTGATTGTACTACAACTATTATTACGATTCATGATTGCAAATCTCTCAAGAGAATTGTTTTGACGTTTCTATGAAGGTTTCAAACAGTGCTTGAATTCAATTAATAATATCTTCACAGATTTTAGTGAATACTACAATCTTGGCCTTATGATAGAAACAAGAGATCTCTTCCCTTTAAATAGTAAATTCGTTTATTTTGGCATTTCACATGATTACCTCTTTTAAGAAACCCAAAAAATATATAGAAAAAACGTTGCTCAAATGCTAATCTGTTAAAATTAGGGTTGATGTTAAAGTAAATATTTTCCTTCAATTTACTCGTTTACTATTCTCATTTTGTTATGATGAAAATATTGACGCAAAATTTCAAGGCCCTAAAGTTCCCAATGAGATATTCAAATAAATTTTCGCCCGGCCTTTTTCTTTTATTCGAATTTCGGGGGTTGTCCTTCCTTGCGCTAGGAGGATGATGTTACGTAGATAGTGAAAATATTTAACATATATCGAAGGGTTCCAACACTTTTCCACATTTCCATTTTTAATAGGTACTGAAAATCGAGGTGAAAAGTGTTCGTTTGGCCACCCTGTACATTTCAAAAGTGTCCCGCTGTTTTCGTCTAGTGGGAAAGCCGAATTTATGATTGAAACAATTCTGGTTATTAAGCAGCACTATAGTGTATCTTCTGATCTAGCGACAGCAAATCAGGTTGGTACGTTGAACAAGGGCCAATAATATCAAAATTGATGATTGCGCTAATACTTCACGTACACTATCCATTCACTTTATTTACTAAATGAAGGCTATGTGTGATGGTTTAGTGAATGATGCCAGTTCTGGGTGTTTCAAATCACTTTTGTCATGTATCAAGTCCAGTTCCTATTTTGCCAAGTAAGAAATGTTGAAGAAGGTAACAATTTCCGCCTTTGTTAGAGATATAACTATTATTTAAAATGCTGAAAATGCAATGCCTATTCATGTGATGCGTCTAAAATCTTCCATATAATATACGTATTACGAAGGGCAATCGATTTGAGTACATCAAATTTCATATTTGGATTCAAATCACCGAAAAAGAGCAAATTTGTTTACATAGCCATGAATTATGCAGCTTAAGCGCTCAGTAACAATTTGCAGTGTTCGTTGAATGGAGTATTTCGGTTTCCAATTTCAGGGACTTAATTAAAAAGTCTATTAGATTTTGTGCTGGGCCAGTTAGAGGAAAATAGAAACACCAATTCAATTATTAGGATAGCGCAATAATGTTTTTGCTTTTATTTCCCAGGGAAATATAGATTTACCTTTTGCAGCCACGTTTTAAAGCTGCAATAAAATGTACTTGATTTGAGACTGTATATGTTTTCCCTGTAAAGACCACATTGTCAACCGGCACCGCAGATGCTTTTCTATTTTGGGTGTATCGATTTCGTTCCAACTATTTCTATTATTAATATTGATTTACATAAAGTGCGCAAAAGTATATCTAACGAGAGCGAAAACTCGTGATGTACACACGACTTTTTCTCCACCAAGCGCCCGTTTAATTTAGAAATCTAAAATATTAAAATAATCACGTGCACATGTGTGTGCACAAATGGGCTTTTTTACAACCGTGTCACGATATCGACCAGCCCCCGTATTTAACTCATATTTTCTCCTACTTAAAATTACCCAATAGGTATGCAACTCTCTTTCCTTCTCATCCCAACCAAAGTTTGGATACACCTTTTCTGTACAATCTGCACCCTCCTCATACTCACTACATCTACTGCACATTTCTCAGTGAAAAATTAATTTTGATGAACATGTTTCTCATAGTGAAATGCACGGGCATAATTTTCATCATAGGTGGGATCTCTTGATTGAGTGCCATAGAGTTAATAGATTTAGGTAGGCTTTAAATTACCATATGCTTAAACTTTTCAACGAACTTTCATTCTGTGCAAGGGACCTGCCGTTGTTTTTATTATTTTGATAAATTTTATAATGATGATTTTGTAGCCGAGTCCATTTTCTATACACTGTTGTGTCTTTTTCAAAATTTTATCGTGTACTTTCAGGTTGATTTAGTGTATTATTTTAAACTAATGTATCAATATATTTTAGGGTCCTTGATCCTACGACTTGTGTCAGCATATTTAGTGGACATCATCAATAAAATAACTTTTCCTAAAGATGAGAAGAAAGTAAGTATAATTAGAGATGAAGCTCCCGCAAAAAAAGCGGGTACTTTCCAGAACTCAAATTTCTCTTGGGAGAAAAGTTTCATATTACTTTTAGGCCTAGTATGATTTTCTTGTGATTCGATTTAACTCGTGTTTGCCTACTTGTAACTATATGATAATGAATTAGTATATTTTTATGTATCTTCTTCTGGTACAAGGTAAGTAATGAAAGCATTGGCTACGGATGTACCAACGCTAATGTGCTACTATATTTATCCAATGCAAATTATACACCTCACAGAAGCCATTTCCAATATTTTATCACTCACGTATATATTCGAAAAATCTATGGACCATTCATGTAACACGTAAGCAATTACATACGGCGTCATAACAGTAAATCCTAAAATGTAGAGATATTCAGAGTTTTACATGCATAACAAATCGGTTTTCTCGCGATGTTATCGTTCCGTGAACATATTTCCGATTTCTCAATCTGCACGAACAAGAGTCTACTGTCGCTAAAAGTTTAGTGCATGCATGAATAGACAAAAGCTGGTTGGCTTACTAAGACGCATATTAAAAGAAAAATTTGGCACTCTCAAACTTGATTTACGTCCTCTTCATAATAGGTGGATATATAAATAATTTAACGATATCTATAACTAATTATTATTTGAGAGGAGTAATGAAAAGTATAGAGGGTAAAATATATTTTAAATATATAGAAAAAGTGTATCATGTACACCTCTATTATGATAAAAAAAAATTAAAACTGACCATGCTTTTTGCTAGCCGCATTCAAACGCAGTAAATGCAATGCATAGTTATGACATTGCAAGTGACATAAAAAGTAGTCTTCATTATATCTCCGGCTGAACCTTTAGGGTACATTTTTCTATTGTTTGTCTTGAGCCCTCTTGTAACAAACACAGTTCTTACTAAAAACGGTATGATTATACTTAATATTGGGTATTCTTAATTCATCAGGAGCTTATCTACAATTTGTGTATTCATAGTATGTACAAGAGTTGCATTCAGCACTACTATAGTTTTATGGTGCGTAACGGACATACTATTCGCTCATCTCTGTGGTATGCCGCTTTATGGCCTTACAGCCATTACAACCATCGCAACGCGCCCATACACTCATAAACTGAGAAGCTGTATCAACCCAAGAATATTCTCCGCCATTTCACTAGGTATTCAAGGATGGTGAGCTATTTCGCAATAAATAAATGTATACACCGCAGCAGCTGCTCTTGTTCTACAAAGCGCCAATAAGACCGTGGTTAGAATATTGCTTACACATCAGGGGAGCTGCACTTAAGCGCATCCTAAAGCTACTGGATTCCATTCAGAAGAGAGCCGTGCATCCTGTTGGCGACTCGAATTTGGCCAGGGATCTGCATAGTCTGGAACACCGCAAACATGTGGCCAAGATTTCCCTCTTTTACACATATTTTCAGATGTATTCGAGCCACCCGTTCGTGGTACAACTGGAAACACCAAGAACGTCGCTTTACACGGCCTCCTTTGTCTGGCGCACTGCATCACTTCGGAAATCCTAGGACATCTGTTTCCTCCAAATTACAATGTGAACTGTGTCACTGAAGATATTAGCACACATACCGCTCGTAGAGTGTCATAGGATCTCATTAGTTTGTGTGCCACTGCCATGAAAAAAATGTCAAGGGAGACTTCCAAAATTACAATGTATAAGTCGTTGTCAAATTCGTTGCTTCTAGAAACTTTTACCTTTCATGAGATGAAGCATATTTCTGAAAAGCTGATGTTTGCGGGCTAACCTTGTAAATTCAGTTTTAAAAAAATAATAATAAATAGGTTTTGCAATGAAACAAAACACATATCGAAAAAGGCTTCCAAGATCCAAACGCACAATAGTGATTACTCAACACTTCCATATATACAGAGCCTATCCGAAAAGTTTACAACATTTGTTCTTAAAATATAACAATAGCACACAGGGTACCAAATTAGTTGGACAGACTTTTTACTAAATTAAAAGCAGAAACAAAAAAAAACAGAAAAAACTCATATAGTATTCCCTGCATAGATTTTAATGGGGTGTATATCGGTCAAACGAATTAGCATTTACAATCCAGAATACTGGGAGCGTATATAAATATGATTTAAGCAGGAAACATAACAAAAAAGCATAAGTTTGATTTTGAAAATACAAAAATTTTAAAAACCGAACCTCATAAAAGAAAACGAGAAATGTACGAATCAATCGAAATAAAAAAAAATGAGGGGGGCTATAATTTCTTCGATGAAGTAAGGGGCATAGTATAATTAGTATTGGGTTATTATAGGGTTTCACTACAGGGTTTTACCTTTGGGCTCACTATCACCTTTGGGACGAGAAGTCTCACTTTCACTCTCGGGCAAAGGACTTTCACTTTTGGGCAGAGGACTCTCCCTTTCGCCTTGGCTCTAGTACATTAAGTGTAGGGTAGACGGAGTATTGTATTTGTATTTGTAAACGTGAGCGGACCCAAGCGGGGCCCTCCACTGCCACCCTTGGTCTATTGTGGCCCACATCTGTGGTTTCCACTAAACCAGAGGCTCGATTCTTTTCATGAAATCGAATAGCTTTCTAGGGTGGATAGTTTTCAAATCTGCAAGTGTAATTTGACAATTTCCAAACACCGTTTCCACTGCTGGACAGTAGCATAAAACATGCTTCATTGTTTCTTCGTCCTCCAAGCACAAGCGGCATTCCGTTTCTTCGGAAAGCCCCATCTTGTTCACGTGGCTTCTTAGTCGACAATGGTCAGTGAACATGCCAACTACAGCCTGCACCCGTTTCGATCAAGTAGAAAGAGTTATTTAGTTCTCACTCCTGATGGCGGATTCACTGCCATCTTTGAATCAGTTAGGCCCGGTAACTATCTCCATTTGTCTATAAACTGATGTTGCGTCCACCTGGACAGGGCTTCTTTAGCTGTGTTATAAACTATTCCCAGTACTGGTTCTGGCCCAATGAAAACCGTTGCGGCCTCTTGCTTCGCAAGAGCATCAGCTCTTTCGTTACCTTCATATTCTGTATGCCTAGGTATCCTGACAGTTCCATACTGCCTTGGATGAACAGCGGCTAGATTCAAGAGCTTTTAAAGCCGCTGATTTTGATTGACTTGCCTTTACAGTTTCTATCGATGAGCCACTGTGCAGTAATATCAATGGCTTTAACTTCAGCCCGAGAAATGGTTGCATGTTTGCCTAAGGAACGCTTAAGCTCAATCTTACCATTTTTTATGCCATGCAGCAGCTCCTGTACAATTAATGATCTTGAAGTGAACCAATAATTTTCCGTTGTTCTCAAATGTTCGAGGTTTTTTGCCCAATCGTTCCTCTCTGGTAGGAGGACGTCATAGGCATGGTAATAGTTAGTTTTGGTAGGCATAACATCTGATGGTAGATCCAACACACTGTCCCGTTCATTAGCGTTTTTCAACTTGTTGGGCACCATGATGATGGCCTACGGACCGGAGTAAGGTACTTCCTAATCCTAATCTTATCATTGTTGGCCGAGCTTTAAGATAGCTCTTATTAACTTAATTAATTTTTATTTTCCTCCCGATTGATATAATTATTGTGGCTTTTGGTATTGATTGATAATATTATTATTGCTTTTATTATTGGTGCGGCTACTAATTGATACATTTCGATTTACATATCTGAATTAATTTTAAGTAAACTAATGTAATAACTTCGGATAGTAGTACTCAGAATCTCTAGTGTAAGGCATACAGTACAGACTTTACCAACAGAATAGGTCTCAGTACGATCATCATATTGTACCTCCTGACTTTTCCAGTTTAGCTGGCAGAACTGGTGGCGCTCATGAACACCACAGCGGGATATTGCAATCATAACTCTCCGGTGTCAGGTTCGCTTTAAAGTCGTGTTGCAATGGGCTAAACCAACAATAATTTGACACTGTTAGTAATTGTCAAAAAATTCCCACTTTTTAGCTACTTACTAAGCTTTTAATAATATGATTTATATTCTTGTGTTTTTTTTTTCCAACCATTGCCAAACGGTGTTGATATCCACTTTTCCATTCATTTGTAGCAAGCAAGTATCCCATCCTTAAAACAAATTTCCACTGCCGTTAATTACCTTGTGTAACATATCCTTTAGATTAACATAATGAATGATAATTCTTTTTTCGCAAAATCTACACGTCACTTGTTCTGTGTTTACAATAAAATTGTCCCTGCAGCGGACACTTACATGTGCATTTATGCTCGGCATAGGCAAGTTAAATAGTAATAATAGTAGGATTTAAATTGTAATTAGAATATAAATGCCTAAGCTCTCGCTACTAGTTCAAGTATGAGGCATAAATCTACGATTGAGATAATTAAATACTTTAAGTTGCTTGTAATACTGTACAGGGTGGCTCGATTTTGTGTCTATGTATGGGGAACTCGAAAACCGTAAGAGATACAGTGTCGGTCAAATTAAGGCAAAATTGCACATTTAGCTGCCTAGCAATATGCCGTTTAGAAAGTTTTAAAATTGCGAGTATTTCCGGAGATATCCGGAAAAAACCGAAATTTTGAAAATTCGTTTTATTTTCTTCCTGGGCTTATTTAAAAATGGATTTCAAATTGAATTGCACTTTTGCATTGCCACTTTTTCCGCTCTATCTAATGATGGTATCCAGTTTGAAATCCGACGTTTTGTCTTCAAGGAATCATCATCAACTTTCTTTTTTTAAATATGAACTTTAATTTTTTTTATCGTTTTTTAGATGGCATTGGCGTTATTAATATGACTATGTGTTTTTTATTTTTTTTTTCTTTTTTTTTATTTTTATTATTATTTTTTTAATTATATATTTTGCTTTGGCATAATTTTAAATAATATAAGGTAGGTACTTTTAAAATTTTTATATTCTATATAAATATTTTATTTTGTTTTTTGTATTAAGTGGAAAATTGGAGCGTATTATAAATAAAAAATAGTAAAATTATTTCTTACGAGAATATGGCCATGAACGATTACTCAAACAAGTTGCTTACTGCAAAGATAAAATATTCCCAACTTTTAACGAATTAAAAAATTTATTTGATAGAGAACATTAAAAATTTATAATCATACTACGTGATACTATAGGAACTTTGATGGAAAAACACCTATTGGAATTTTGCTTATAAATAAAATGCACTAAGGAACTTGTTTGAGTAATCGTTCATGGCCATATTCTCGTAAAAAATAATTTTACCATTTTTAATTTTTAATACGGGCTCCAATTTTCCACTTAATGCAAAAAACAAATAAAATATTTTTATAGAATATCAAAATTTCAAAAGTACCTACCTTAAATTATTTAAAATCACGCCAAAGTAAAACATGTAAAATAAAAATAATAAAAAAAATTATAAAAATAAAAAAATAAAAAATAAAAAAAAATAAAAACACATACTCATATTAATTAATAACGCCAATACCATCTGAAAAACGTTAAAAAAAATTTAATTCGTATTTAAAAAAAGAAAGTTGATGGTGTTCCCTTGAAGACAAAACGTCGGATGTCAAACTGGATATCATCATTGGATAGAGCGGAAAAAGTGGCAATGCAAAAGTGCAATTAGATTTGAAATCCGTTTTTAAATAAGCCCAGGAAAAAATTAAAACGATTTTTCAAAATTTCGGTGTTTTTCGGATATCTCCGTAAATACTCGGAATTTTAAAACTTTCTAAGCGGCATATTGTTAGGCACTTAAATGCGCAATTTTGCCTTAATTTGACCGACACTTTATCTCTTACGGTTTTCGAGTTCCCCATACATAGACACGAATTCGTACACTCGAAAAATGCCTTCATTTCTCATAATGCAATTGCATCTACATTTTTATTTTCTTTCTGGTATTTATCTTTCATATTGTAGTTGCCTCCTTTAAGAAATTGCATTTCCACTTAAAATAGCAGAAAAATATTTGCTGTTATCATATTTAAATGTCGTGAAATAATTTTATCATTGTTTAACTGCGCTATCGCATTACTATAGAATCAATCAAAACCATAATACTTAAGGTAAGTTTAGGCGTTAATCATTATCATTCCAGCTGGCAGACGGACAATATAATTGAAGTTTAATCAACTGTCTATTTTTTAATCGGAATATTTTTTATGGTCAACGCCAGCACTAGCCTTTAATATAGCACTAGTATAAAATACCTGTTTAGGAAATCATGTCCATATTCAAAAAAATATATGGACAATGTAACACGTAAGCAGTTATATTCTGTAATGATGACAGTAAATTTCAAATTGCAGTCACATTCAAAATTGTACATGCATAAAAATCCGGCTCTCTCTCACGATCATATCGTGAAAATACTTCCGATTCATCAATGTGCATGAACTGGATTCCGCTGTCGTGGAAAATTTACAGCCTTTAAACGTGCAATTCCACCTCCCATGCAATGGAAAATTGGCTATCTAAAATAATTTTATGGATATTGTACTATGCTTTCAGTGCCGAAGAGTGTTATGCGGGAATAACTAAACGAAATGGTTTGCAGTAATTGTGATATATGGGCAGACGTATAGTTTGCGGATGAAAATATAATACCATTGAAACAAAATTTATAAAAGTTAGTATTCGGTAAGGCATAAGATTTATTTGACGTATATAATTTGAAGGAAATCATGGAGACTATGGATATGCAAGAAAAATTATCTCCCTTCTTGAACTGAAATGTATCAATTAAAAAAAAAAATGTAAAGCTCGCAAGAACTTATCTGTAACTGGCTTAGTGGCAGAAACTTCTAAGTACCCATCAATATTTTGCAAAAATTGAGTATTTGAGGGCTAAATTATTCAAACGGTTCTGAGAACATTTATTTATTTATTTATTGACGGATAAGATATATAAGAACTATAGTATACATTAATTTAAAGAAAATAACACATATCAAAAACCACCAATAGCACGAAACAGCACAGTTCTTATTTCAGAATAAGTATAATCTGCTCTTCGCAGTCCTCTATTATAAGCATAGACGCATAAAAATTTGTTCTGAACAGCTTCAATCTGGTCAACATAAGTACGGTAGTGCGGGCTCCAGCCGTGATCAGCTGTAATCTTTTAACCTCGTTTCCATTAATAAAGTAATTATTTATAAATAGTTTGGAAATTCTGGAAAATGTTATGGTACAGCATTTCCCAACGTTCAGGCTCATGTCGTTAGCCAGACACCAATCACAGAAGCTGTCCAAATCACACTGCAACCGATCAAAATCAATCTTTGACTTCACCATCTTGAAAAGCTTCAAGTCATTCGCAAACATCTCAAAATCGCTATGCTTAATAGCATTTCTTATATCGTTCACAAAAAGATCGAACAATATTGGACCACAATGCGACCCTTGCGGGACCCCAGAAGGCACCTCGATAACTCTGGACAAATGTCCCGCAATTTTTATACACTGTGTGCGTGGTGACAAAAAGCTCTCCAACCAACGAAGAAGACTGTCGGGAAACCCCAGAGCCTTAAGCTTTCTAGTGAGCAGCACCAGGTTGACCCTGTCAAGAGCCTTTGAGAAGTCTGTGTATACACAGTCAAGCTGGTACCTGCCCCCAAAGGCAGTAATAATCTGGTGATGGTATTCAATAAGTTTGGTATCCACAGATCTTCCCTTCACGAATCCATGCTGCTCCCTAGCAATCATTTTTTGACATGATCATGAAAGATGTTTAGTAAAAAGTATGTTGAAAATTGCTTTCAACAAAAATTAGAATTTTAAATATTACGCGTTTCATTTATCAATAAGAGATCGATTTACAGTTTAAGTTCCCAGGCCAAAAAACTGCTTAGCTTTTTATTTTGATTAAAGCAATAACAAACTAATATTTTTATAGCGCTGTCGTGGCCTGAAAAGATTGCATCATCCATATGAAAGAGAAGCGTGTGATTTTTTCCTAATTCAATTCGTATAGAACCATCGATAAGATGGCTTCGAAAAGGTCGTAAGCTCGATCGTAAAATCAAAAGGCAAAATAGTTAAATAATATAGAAGTTCAATTCGATAACTAAGTACATATAAAATTTAGTCAGATTCGTTAATGTAAAAAGTTGTCGTCGTCAAAGCCAGTAAAATTCGTCAAAGTTAAAAACAGCAAGTAATTCGTTCTACTTCTCGCAGCTTCTTTACTTTAGTTAAAAAACCATTTTCTTCAGTTGTTGGTTGTTTTGTGGATAAATGTATATACTGTGTGGTTCAATATACTGTTAATCAAATCAAAAACGTTCGTCGCAGTGACTTTTATTTTTGTCGTACAGCCACTTATTAAAACATTACTCTTTATGTACCCGTAAAACGTACATAAAATTGGTCCTTCGAGCCGGATTTACAAACTGAACAGTGCCTGTGAAAAACGACAAAAGTGACGACTAAAATCCAGCTAAAAACTGTGCTAAAAAGCAGTGTCACAGATTCGTGTCCAAAAGCGTCCGCAGTCCCAGACCAGAGCTCTATGTCAAGTTTTCCAGTGTTCCAGAGTTCCAGATCCAGCAAAAACAAAACAAGTAACTTAGAATTAAGAAATTCTCAAAACAATTTGAAGATTGAACATTTTCGTTTTTATTATAGACGTTCATTCAATATCCTTAAGTTTTAGTTTAGTAATAAAATTAGGTTATATTTGAAATTATCATTCAAATCGTAAAATGCTTAATTAATGTATTTAAAAAAATACAAATTAATATTTATTGCGTTATATCATGCATGTGATTATTTAAGTTTAAATTGATTTCATAGAAATTAATATTAATCAAAAAGAAAAATGGATAAACTAAAGAAAAGAAGGGGATATGAAAAAGGGTTAATAACAAAGATTGAAACCTGGCTTAGGGATAATATTGACGTCGTCAATGATAAAAATCAATTTGAAATTCGAAAACAAAATCTCGTAAAGGCATATGAAAATTATTCAATTATTCAACAAGAAATCTCTGAAGAAGACGAAAACGCTACCAATGATACTGAAGATGTCGATAATAAATTTTGCAGAATTTTTTCTGCTTTAAAAACTAAAATTGAGCAACTAACAATTGTTCCCTCAAATTCTAACACGGACTCTTCAAATATATACCAAGATTTAGTTGTAAATTTACATCACTCTAATAAAGAATTCGTAAATGATTTAGTACAGGGTCTAACGTCAAATTTAAATTTAAGCAAAATGACCCCACAAACAGTAAAATTGCCTGAAATAAAAATACCAATCTTTTCAGGTGACGCCGCCGAATGGCACAGCTTTCATGATTTATTTACGAAACTTATTTTAAATAATCCAGATTTAGATGACGTTCAAAAATTAATATATCTTAAGGGTTACTTAAAGGGAGAAGCCTTAAGTTTAATTCAAAATTTATCGTTAGTGGGTGCTAGTTTGCCAACGGCATTGAAACTATTAGAAGATAGATATAAAGACACGTACATTATTATTGAGGCACATATTTCAAAATTAATAGAAAATTTACCTTCTCTTATAAAACCGAAGGCTCAAAATTTGCGAGAGTTTTTAACAAAAATTAATCAAAATATAGAAAGTTTAAGAAACCTAAATGTTCCCATACATCAGTGGGATTTAATATTAATTCATGAATTTTCAAAAAAGTTAGATTTTCATTTACAAAAATCATATTGTTTACAGCGAGACACAAAAAATTTACCAACACTAAATGATTTTCTTGGATTCTTAGAGAAACAATGTAAAGCTCTCGAAGAACTGGATGCCAAAAGTGCCAGTCCAAATCTAACAAGGCGGGCATCACATTTTACTAGTAGCACAACCCAAGGTGCAGAGGCGCAATCTAGTTTCAAGTGTGTTTATTGTTCAGGAAGTCATTCAATCTACAAATGTTCAATTTTCAAAGATCTAAATGTAAAAAGTAGAAACGATTTTATTTCAGGGCGTAGTTTATGCAAAAACTGCCTAATTCAAAAACATTCGTTATTCTCCTGCAGGGGAAAAAGTTGCATGCAGTGCGGAAAGAAACATAATACGCTTTTACATATTAATTTTAATCCATATCCGATTGACTCCAGAAAGGCTAATGACAATAATTGGCGTTCACAGAGCTTCTAAAATTGGGGCTCAAGCTCAAGCCAACCAAACCAGCAGGGAGGTCGCATGTTTTTTGGAAATAATAACAATCAACCTAATTTATATAATAATAACAGGCAGCCACACAATGGTTCGACGCCCCAAGGTCATAGGCCATTTTCAGAACAAAGCAATGCAGGGTTTCAAAGGAACCCAAATAACAATAATTCATCTTTAAATAATCAGGAAAACGGCGCTGATAACGCTGATCGTAGTCAAAAAAAAGTCGTTATCGTTTTCAAATATTTCGAATGAGAATATACACGTTTTATTAGCCACAGCAGTGGTAGAAATTAATGATTCTAATGGCGACCCTGTAAAAGCAAGATGTTTGCTGGACTGCGCAAGTCAGTCAAGCATAAGCACAAATGAACTACTTAATAAATTAAATTTAAACCCTTATCGCAATTTGTTGCATATTGCAGGCATATCTCAAACTAGTATGCACTCCAATAAAATGGTTGATTTAAATATTCTTTCAATGGCAAATAAAAACAAAAGCATAACTGTTTCTTGTGCAGTTTTAGAAAAAATAACGTGCGACTTACCGCAAACAAATTTAAATATTTCAAAATTAAAAATTCCTGAGCATGTCTTTTTAGCTGATCCAGAATTTTATATTTGGTCGAAAATAGATATACTTCTGGGTGCAGATGCTTATTATGATTTAATTATTCCGGGTATGGTTAAGCTAGGTGATAATCTACCAGCATTATTCAACACAATATTAGGTTACGTCGTTGGCGGAAAGATTCCTAATGATAAACAAATAAAGTCGTACGCAAACATAAGTGAAAACATTGCTTATCAAAATAGTCCAAGCGTTAGTCTTTTAACAAATACTGTTTATAATACCGATGAACTTATAAAAAAATTTTGGACTATTGAAGAAGTAGAAAACAAAAATATTTTAAGCCCGGACGATAAAAAAGCCGAAGAGAATTTTCAAAAAACTACGTGTCGGTTGGAAAACGGTCAGTTTCAGGTAAATTTACCATTTAAAAATCGTGACGCTCATCTTAAATTAGGTGATTCTTTTTCTCAAGCCAAAAGACGTTTTATTTGTTTAGAAAAACGATTTTTAAAAAACCCAGATTTAAAACAAAAATACAAAGAGTTTATCGATGAGTATATTAATTTAAAGCACGCAAAAGTGTTACCCCTAAAATTACAAAACGAAAAAGGTGAAAACAAATATTTTCTGCCTCATCACGCGGTTATTCGTGAAAATAGTGAAACTACAAAATTACGTGTAGTGTTCGACGCGTCTATGAAAACATCGTCAGGTGTATCATTAAATGACATATTATTAAAAGGGTATGCTGTACAACCGGAGCTTTTTGATATAATCTGCAGATTTCGTTTAGATAATTTCGTTGCGATAGCGGACATAGAAAAAATGTACCGCCAAATACAGATAAATCCAGAAAATACATTCTTACAAAATATTCTATGGAGAGCCAACCCTGAGGAGCCGCTTCAATGTATAGAGTTATCAACGGTAACGTACGGTACTAATTTTGCTCCTTTTATAGCGACAAGATGTTTAAAAGAATTAGCCGACAATAACAAAGCCACTTTTCCGCTCGCGGCAGATATTTTGTTAAATCTAACTTATGTCGACGACGCATTAATAGGCGCTCATACACAAAATGATTTATTTGAGAGTTGTTTACAATTAGTAAATTTATTACGTTCGGCAGGTTTTAGTTTACATAAATGGCATTCGAATTCAGGGGAATTTCTGAATATTTTTAAGAGTTTTTTAAATAAGGAATCAAATAAAATATATGATATTAGTTCGGAAAATACATCGAATAAGGTTCTCGGATTACAATGGAACTCAGAAAAAGATATTTTCTCAATTTCACTTCCTAATGTAAACGAAAAAGAATATTTTACAAAACGAGAAGTCCTTTCGAAAATTGCATCAATGTTCGATCCAATCGGGTTTTTAGGCTGTGTGGTGGTTGTTGCCAAAATTATTATGCAGAAGATATGGCTTAGTAATCTGGATTGGGATGAAAAATTAAGCACTGAATTAAACACCGAATGGAATAACTTTTTTCAAAAAATGCCATGTTTGAAAAATATAAACATACCAAGAAATTTATTTTTGAACTTATCCATAGAAAAAATTGAAATTCATTCATTTTGTGATGCAAGTTTTAAGGCATACGGATCGTGTTTATATTTACGTATTTTATATGCTAATAAAGTTGTCTCGTGTCGATTGATTTGCTCCAATTCTAGAGTCGCTCCTTTAAAAACTATCACATTACCTAGATTAGAACTTTGTGGGGCTGTTTTGGCTGCTAAATTGGTTGACAGAATCGTAAAAATTTTCGAAAATAAATTAAAATTTTCTTCAATAAATCTTTGGACCGATTCAGAAATCGTCTTGTGTTGGTTAGCCTCACATGCATCACGTTGGTCGATTTTTGTATCAAATCGTGTATCAATTATTCAAAATTTAACTGAAAATTACGTATGGCGTCACGTAGTATCAGAAAATAATCCTGCTGATTATTTATCGCGAGGTATATTACCTGATCAAGTAAATAACTGTAAAGCTTGGTGGCAAGGTCCTAGTTTCTTACATAATTATGACCTAAATTTAAATAAATTAAACTTTACGCCAAAAGGACAGTCAGAAGCTCTAAAGGAAGAAAGAAAATCTATAAAACAAATTTCATGTCATGTGACAACAGAAGATTTTTGGAGCCTATTGTTTTCAAAATTTTCAGGCTTTTCTAAATTGCAAAGAACGGTAGCATATTGCTTAAGATTTATGAACAATTACTTAAATTTACTTTCTGAAAAAACAATCGGCCCGTTAACAATACAAGAATTAAATAATGCATTAAACTTAATTATAAAAAAGAGTCAGTTGCAAAACTTTTCTCGTGAAATCGCTGAGCTAAAAGCTCAAAAGACTGTTAGTAATAAACAAATTTTATCTTTAAACCCATTTATTGATGATAATGGGTTTTTGCGAGTAGGAGGTCGCCTTTCAAATGCAAACATAGCATATGACCAAAAATATCCATTATTACTTCCCAAGAAAAACATTATCACAATATTATTACTAAAGCGTGAACATTTAAAATTATATCACGCCGGACCGCAAACAGTATTATCAAATTTCCGATTACGATATTGGCCGTTAGACGGTTTGAGAGAAATTAAAAGAATTATAAACACCTGCATGACGTGTTATCGATTTAAAGCTCAACCATCTCAGCAAATTTTATCATCTTTACCGAAAGATCGTGTGTCAATAAATCGGCCATTTCATGCCACTGGCGTAGACTTTGGGGGTCCACTACAAATAAAAAGTTCCACTGTACGAAATGCTAAAATATTAAAATGTTACTTTGCAGTATTTGTATGTATGGCCACAAAGGCAGTACATATCGAACTAGTTTCCGATTTATCGACTGAGGCCTTTCTTGCCACTTTGAAGAGATTTATTTCGCGTCGTGGCAATCCGGCAGTTATTTACTCGGATAATGCTACAAATTTTTTAGGATCGAAAAACCGAATAAAGGAGTTATACGATTTTTTCAAAGAATCAAAAAATATTAATGAAATTCAAGAATTTTTATCGGAAAGGGAAACTCAATGGAAATGTATTCCTCCATTGTCGCCCCATTGGGGAGGTATTTGGGAAGCGGCCGTTAAAAGTATCAAATACCATCTTTACAGGGTAATCGGAGATGCCCACTTAACGTTCGAAACACTTTATACTTGCCTAACTCAAATTGAGGCAATT
This sequence comes from Pissodes strobi, assembly GCA_016904865.1. Taxonomy (NCBI): domain Eukaryota; kingdom Metazoa; phylum Arthropoda; class Insecta; order Coleoptera; family Curculionidae; genus Pissodes; species Pissodes strobi. The sequence goes on along the minus strand of MU186031.1, from coordinate 146,892 downwards.
CTTAATTCGAGGCCTTTGTACCCAATGTCAAATGATCCGTCTGATTTAAATGTTAGAACTCCTGGACACTTCCTCATTGGAAGTAATTTAACTTCATTTCCGGAAAAGGATATAGGTTTAGTACCAACAAATCGGCTTTCACAATGGCAACATTGCACTAGAATTCAACAACATTTTTGGAAGCGTTGGTCGATCGAATATTTAAATCGACTACAAAACCGACCAAAATGGTTAATGCCTTCAGAGAACTTAAAACCAAATGATCTGGTGTTATTAAAAGAGGATCATGTACCTCCTTTAAAATGGCCACGAGCACGAATTTTGGAAGTGGTTCCTGGAAATGACGGGAAAGTACGCATGGTAAAATTAATAACCCAAAAGGGTATTTTTGTAAGAAATATTTCTAAGGTATGCTTGTTGCCAAACGTGCAAGAGTAATTTAAGTATAGAAGTATCTTATATTACTCAATTTAGTGTTAAGTTTTTTATTTCTCGCTATAGTTGTTTTAATAAATGAAAAGAGGTATTTTGCACATTGAAGTACGAGCCTTCAAGGCCGGGGAATATGTTGAAAATTGCTTTCAACAAAAATTAGAATTTTAAATATTAAGCGTTTCATTTATCAATAAGAGATCGATTTACAGTTTAAGTTCCCAGGCCAAAAAACTGCTTAGCTTTTTATTTTGATTAAAGCAATAACAAACTAATATTTTTATAGCGCTGTCGTGGCCTGAAAAGATTGCATCATCCATATGAAAGAGTAGCGTGTGATTTTTTCCTAATTCAATTCGTATAGAACCATCGATAAG
>MU186031.1:107148-136083 GCA_016904865.1 Pissodes strobi | reverse complement strand
AAATCGAGTATAAAGGTGGGTGATATTTTATGATTTTAACATCTTCTTATGCTCTAAAACTTTCGAATTGAAGAATTTTCTGTAATTTTTACAATAAGAGGCGAGGGAAGAACAGAACAGAACAGAACAGTATTATTACCTCACAAGTTAATTCATTAATTTAGTATATCTTTATTAATTTTTTATTGGTATAACATTGTTATCTCTGCTATGGGATTAATTTAGAATAATTTTAATTTAGTAAAATAATTCCTATGTATAGAGTTTCGTGATTGACTGCGTTTAGTTAGAACTATTTCAAAATTGGAATTGGGCAATATTAATGTCGTAAGACCTAGATCAAGAATCATTGATATATTCCTAGTAAAAAAATTAGTGACGCCTTAACCTGACACCTTTAAATAAAACTAAAACTGATGAGTAAACTTTGCATATGCATCGTTTGTTAAGCAATTAACAAATCGGGTTACATATTTGGCGCCCAACGTTTACAATCTTGTTTTAACAATAATTCGTAGCAAAATTACAATACGAAATTTAATATCAATTTTATTACGTCAACCAGCCGTTAGATGGCGTTACATACCAAACGTACGAATTTTTGCAATAATATACAAATTACGAAATAAACAACGCAAACCGGAAGCTGCTTTCGTCTTTCAAACTTGATTTATGAACGAAATTGTAATTTTTATAGATGGCTTGAGGCAAACACATTATTTTTAGTAAGTTATTTAATAACGGAGTTAAAATATGTAATATTTTATACAAAAAATTTTTTACTATAGTTTGGAATAGATTGTTTAGTTCTATTTCGGCAATATTAATAGCACATTCAAATTACATATACGAAACATACATACATATCATTATTTAAGTAATAATCCACTTAAAACATGACTTATTTGTCACCTTATAGCTGAGGTGACAATATTATAAACAAGCCAGGAGAGATATAAATTTTAAATGCAAATAACTCCTTAAAACTGCGCGAAAGTACAAAAACTATTGATTATTTAGCAACTGAAACCATTCCATTTAAATCACTAGGTCAATTTACCTTTTCCCGAAATCAGGCGATATTGGAAAGTAAAGCGCCACAATAAAGAAGCAGGAAATTCATTTCGTAAGAAAACTATAAATTCTATTCCATAATGGGCGATCCTATCAGTGTTTTCCCGGTTTCGCCCGAGAATAAATGAATATCCGAGATACGTGTAAATGCATATTAAATTTCGAACGAATTCTTTATCGGAAATGTACGATTGCAATACTCTTAGCCTGGATCAGATTTGTATTTACATAGTAATAGGAATGAATCTTATTTAAATATAAAGGGTTTTGTCCCAGACTATGTGCGTAAGTATAAATGCTTACATATTTCAATCATTTAGTTCATTCTATATTGCTAAAGTGCCGTAGCTGCGTTCCTAAATAGTTCAGTCATTTAAGACACAAGTCTTATAAAATAATAAAGGTTTAAAGGTTTAAAGGTTGCAGTGTCTTAAGCCGACAAGTGTGATACAATTAAAAAGGGCAAGACTAGGTGTAAGTAACCGTAAATTGTAAATTAACATTAATATTTTCGTGACGTTGCAAACTATAAACTACCACAATATCCCAGTGATTATATATCCTATATAATCCGTTATAATATCTCATTGAACTGTAGGTTGTATTATGTATAAAGTGTAATTGTTTCTAAGTTTCATACTTGTATTGCCATTTCAAACTTCGCGATTGTCGTACATATGTATTTAACTTATAGATCGAAGTAATATGGTTCATATGTACATAAAGTCATCAAAGCTGGTATATTCGGAATCAGAAAGAAACGGATTATCCAATAAATAAAGTTGAGAAATGCAAAGTTGATATTTTTTGACAGCACTGCGATGTTCATTTATTTGTTCTGCTAAAAAATTACTGGTGGTAGATGAAAAACCCTATAACTTTGCCAATTTAAAGTTTTCTCTAACTCCGAAACTAAATGCGCTAGAGATACTCTAAAACATACAGGAAAACCTTGTTCTTAGTGCTAAAAAAGCTCCAAGCTAAAAATGATCCTACAGTATTTCTCAACGATTTAAGCAATACTAAAAAATATTTGCATCTTAGGTATATCTGGCCAAACCAGTGAGACATTTAGGGAATAACGACATAATACAGAAATATGGCGTTACTGACAAGGAATACCCAATTTCTTCATTATCTGAAAAATAAAATATTCCCTCCACATGCTCGTTGTACTTTCCCGTCACGCCAATGACCAAACCGCGATTTGCCATCATTACACAGCGCATTTCTTCCAGTGCAAACGGCCATAAAACCCGATCGAACCGTTATTCTGCCGTAAATTTTCCACGAGTTTGGTGTGGCGCTCAGGCATATTGATGAATCGGAAATATTTCGAGGGTCTTCGTTGAGAACGATGCCTTACGAGGATCTATGCAGTTTAAATAAATTAGCAACTTTTACTTACTAAATTGTGATAGAGATGACATTTCAATTGCTTCACTGAGAAGCAATCGGTTTATAGATAAAAATAATTTGTGTCCGTAAATAGGCAAAAAAGTATATAAAACTGGCAAATAAACCAGGGAAATTTAGAACATGCTGACGGACGCAAAGGTGGCTAATGGTAACCAGTGTACAGGGTGTCCGGTTATAAATGTAACCCCCCTTTAACTTTTTTATTTACCATCGTATAAAAAAATGTTAAGTACAAAAGTTGTAAGGATCTTCATATAGTTTTCTGCGGTGTTGCTAGAAAAACAATTGAACATCGAAATTCTACTGTGCAAATTAAATTAATGTTTTTTTAAATGGGACACCCTGTATATTCTTCCGGATATCGGTAGAGCTCTTTAAGACGAGTTCAGTAATATAAGGTTTGTTGGGTCTAGCTATAATAGTTACCACGTAAATTGCGAGAATGTCGGGTATCTGATTATTACTGAACCCCTCTCCTATATTCTTTATTTGGTGAGCTAGAAAAAAATGTTCTATACAAAAGTTGTAGGTTCCTTCAGAAACTTTTCTGCGGTGTTACTAGAAAAACAATTGAATATCAGAAAAGCTTCTGAAGGAAGAATTTTTTTCTAGCTCACCAAATAAATAATTTAGGAGAGGGGTTCAGTAATAATCAGATACCCGACATTCTTGCAATTTACGTGGTAACTATTATAGCTAGATCCAACAAACCTTATATTACTGAACTCGCCTTAAAGAGCTCTATCGATATACAGAAGAATATACAGGGTGTCCCATTAAAAAAAATATTATTTTAATCTGTACAGTAGAATTTCGATGTTCAATTGTTTTTCTGGTAACACCGCAGAAAACTGTATGAAAATCCTTACAACTCTTGTATTTAACATTTTTTTATACGAGGGCAAATAAAAAAGTTAAAGGGGGGTTACATTTATAACCGGACACCCTGTACATGTAGGAAAAGGTAAATGACTCTCAAATGGAGCCGTTCAATTTTGATGACAGTTCCTGGAGAAGGAAACATGAGAGAAAAGTTCCAGATTTAGTTAGGTGTCTGTTTGAGCTTGTGATTAAACTAGATAAAATTAAAGAAAACGACAGAAGGCATCAAATAAATGAAAAAATATATAATATGGTTTTCCCCATGAGTCTGTTTCCTCCATTTATGAGTACAGTTGCTTGACTAGTTCAATCAAGAAATTCTTTGTATATTTCCTTCTGTGTGATGACTGTAAATTTTTGCAATTAAATCACGAGCGAATTTATCTTAAATAGGGCCAAAGTCAAGTATCGAAATAGCACTGGTATCTAGTAACATAATATCCTTTAGTTTCGAATTTATAATGTTACGTTTTTCCCGTGGGTTGTTAACAGAATTACAACTTTACTATTTTCAACTAATAGTCTCTTTATTATCTACCACTGTATACAATTGAACTCACTAAACTAGTCTTATAACTTTCCAACTAATATCTCTTTACACTTTAACACTCCATGATTAACTAACTAACTAACATTCGCCTTAGGTCTTCTTATATATAATCTCAAATATATCACGAATATTCGGGAAGTATTCCGAGACCACTCTATATGATCTCGACGGGGCCATCGAGATAATTTCAGCGATCCTGAAAATTCGCGGCCGGTCGGGAAATGACTCATACAGACAGAGAGGCGAGCGGCACGGTGGCTAGTTCTATAGGGTAGTACAAAAACGTTCGGATGGTTGTTAGTCGTGACAATAAGTTACAGCCTTCATGAATCATGCTTTATATGATACTTCCAACCGAAAAATAGAATCAAAACATGTTTCCATTTAACGACATATTAATCATAAATAAATACGTAAAATAAATGTACCACGTGATAATCAATACATACAGGATGAATATTAGTGTGTACCTTTCTTGCTCTTACCAAAGCAAAGATAGATTTAAGAGGTTTTTCTCTTTTCACACTTAACAGAGCAAGGTTATGTAGTCTCTCCTGACTTACTGAGGCTCCAAAAAAGTTACGGCGTGAACTTAAGACCACATGACAGAAGTGAAACATTCAACAAAGCGTTAAATATAGGATACAATGAGCTATAATACATGGTCGATTATTATGTTCATATTTGGCAGATAGGTACATGATTATTCGAATTAATATATTACAGAGACTGACAAGATGTAAAGGGTAACACAAATAACATTTAAAAAACCTCATATCTCTTGTTAGTGTCAAAAGTAGAAATAAGTGTCAAAATATAAATAAAAAAATATTTTTCTCGAAAAAAAAAGTAAGTCAATTTTTTTAACCTATAAATCGATGTTTAAACGTTTTCCCTTAAAGGTCCATTTTCTCGACATTTTAGAAAAAGAGAACCTATTAGAGAGATTTTGTCCTGGAGATTTCTTATCGACCTGCCGTCCCTTCTCGCACTTTTTTTTGCACTAGAACTATCGAAGGATGCCGAAATATACACGCCAAAAAATAACAGCCTTTTCCAATTCTCACCAATCTTAACTGGATTTGAAGGGCATAAAAGAGAATGCGTCTAGAATATTTCATTAAAATTAATCAAGTATTTCGACAGTTATCTTGTATCATATCAAAATGTTGAAAAATGACAAATTTCGCGTAACAACTTCAAAAAGGAAAATCAGATTGCAAAAAAAACAACTGATCATCGGCTGCTCCGAAGTAATGCCTAGAAATTGCCAAATTCGAAGTCCACTCTTAACAGTTTCCGAGAAAAATGCTAAAAAATTATCCTAATGAGCCTTAACGTTAATCTAACGTTTGACGCGTTAAATCTGACGCCTCTATCTTACTCACTACTCTGAAAAAATGTGTTGGGAAGTTTTCACTTCAAAAACATATATTTTTAATGCATGTGAAAATGATTACTAAGCTACCTTATAAAGAAATACAACAAACTAGAAACAGTATTTTGATTTTAAAGCTGGCGAACTTGTACGCGGGTCGGCTAACATTGGATTTTAAAACTTCTGAAAATGTGTCCATAGGAAGTATTTAATCTCAAGTAAATTAGCTAATATTCAATTCAATGGGTACGCAGTCACTAGTTTGCCATTGCAGAATGGATAACTCTATCAAACTCTCATTATCTTTAATGCAATAGATATTTAGGAAAAACACATGTCTATATTTGTCACAAAATAAAGACTTGGTTCTGATAGACTAAATTGAACTGCGCCTATTTCCAAACTATTAATGGTCTAAGTTGAAAGTGATGTAGGAAAAGAATTCACAAATAGTTGCAGGAATATCTTTTAATATTCAATTTAGTCGGCATGCAGTCACTATTTGGCCATTGCCAAATTTATAACTATATTAAAGCTTCATTATCATAGATATTTAAGGTCAACACATATCTACATTCCTCACAAAATAAAGACCTGATTTTGATAGACAAATTTGCATTGCCAGAATTTTTGAATTGTCTATAATATATGCTGAGAGTGATGTAGGATAAGAATTAAGAAATATTTTCATGAGTATCTTTTAATATTCAATTCAACTGATACGCAATCACTATTTTGCCATTGCCTAATAGATAACTCTATTAACGCCTCATTATCTACAACGCAGTGGATATTTAAGATCAACACATATCTACATTTTTCACAAAATAAAGACTTGGATTTAATAGGCAAACTTGCATTGCCTGAATATCCAAATCGTCTATGGTCTACGTTGAGTGATATAGGCTACGAATTTACAAATATTTATAAATATATTTTAATATTCAATTCAACTGAAACGCAGTCATTATTTTGCCATTACCTAATAGACAAGTATATTAAAACTTCATTATCTATAACGTAATACGATGGCTTAATTCCAAGATCCCGTATCTGAAATAAAAGTGGTTTTACAGGAAATGGAAAAAACTGTCTAATTCATATATTTTAACGTATTTTCCTTGTTTTATTGTTAAATTATTTTTTTTTCATCTTATGTAACTTATCTAATATAGAGCAATCAATATTTTAAGCTTTTGTTAATATTTACCGCAGATACGGGAGATTGGTGCAGTTAAGTTCCTAAAAAATGCAGATTTGTAATTTTATTTTTGGAAAACCTTTGAACGATTTAAATAAAATTCTGGATTAAATAAAGGCTTTAATGGAAGAAATATTTCAATATTGAACACAACATAATTAACATTATTTTACAAACAAAAATAAACATTCTTAACAATATTCTTATAGTCGATATTTTTTTAAACACTTATTTAACAAAAAATATACTTTAAGGTTTATTAATACATGGCTATTATTCAGTAGGAATGTTGTCATAAAAGGCATGGCAGTCGGCAGGAATAAATGATTTTAAATCTTTCAAATGATTAAATTTATCAATTTTAATTTTAAGTCTATTCAAATGAGGTCTTGGATATTGAGTCACCTCAAATCCCTACAGATTGATTCGCATAGGTAGTGGCTGATACTCATGGCTAAAATTAATCTTAAAAAAAAGTTCTTCTCAAATGGACAATATTTTAGCGCCCTTCAATCCGTTACAGTCGGTTCGTTCACCCTTGTACAAGGGCGAATACTTTTGTAAACCATTTCCTTCACTGCATAGTTTCTAAAAATTGTATGGTTCAACAAAAAGGCTTTATATGGTTGTGGTTTTGCTCTGGCTTCTTCCGTTACTCGTATGTAATCATGAGGTAAGTAAGTTTTTCTGTTTTTAAGTTTTGCTTCTATGAGGTGATGGACACTATCACACTCCATTTGCGTGTGTCCTTTCACCAAACATTTTTGCTCAATTGTCTGCCCTCTTTTTATTGCAAGGTTTAGCAGAGCATTAGACAAAACTGCATTTCTGTTTTGATAGCAGCATCCGTCAGACCATAATATAACTGGCAAATTAGTATCTAGGCAATTTTCCTCTATATGTTTGACTATCAAAGAGCTGAACGTAGAGGCACTTAAGTCGCCCTCTGTTTCATCCCACCAATAATTTGCTCCATCATGAGATTCCAAGTTATATACTGTAAAATTGTGCACGGTTAGTTTCTTCTTATAATATAAAGCGCTGCCGTTCACAGCTTGTAGATCCATGGCAAAAGTGTAATTTTTTAAACGGCAGGCATCTTCCTTGCCTTTTGATTTTTCTTCGCGAGCAATATTTTTGTGCTCTATATAATTGACATAATCTTGTTCTTTTGTATTTCCAACCTCGAATGAAGCACATGTATCACAGAAATCTTTCTTTGGTTTGTAAAGGCTTAAATTCATATCACAGGATGTATTATCAAAAATAGTAGAAGAAGAAGAAGCTTACATATTCCCTATAAAGGAAGGCTCGTCTCCTTTGGATGGTCTCTTTGTTGTGGTGTATCCATATTTCCCGTAATATAGGTCCTTTTCTCTCCCCCCCCCTCCCCCCCAGTCGATTTTTCCCCAAAATGTTTCAAATATAAGTCTTCTTTCGTCTTCTGTAAATGTATTACAGAAATGTTTTGAAGATTTTTGACTTACGCTCGGCCTGCAAGAACCGCCTATTTTTCTTTCTGGCCTATTAATTCCGTAAGTAATTTCTTTCTTTTTGTTTCTTTGATATCCCTCATATCTTATCCCCCTTATTCTTTTGTACTTTGTTTTATTAACCAACCAGTCGGCTTTATCTGCCTTCTTCTTCCGTTTACGTGTTTTGGTAACTTCTTTATTTTCCTCAGGTTCCCTGTTGCTACTCATTTCCTTATTATCAGAGTGAAAATCCGAAATAGATTGACCCTTGTCTTGATTAGCAAAGTCGCCATCATCTCTAGTGTCATTTTCCAAAGATTCAGTGTCGGTGTCATTAAAGTCAAGATTTAAAACTTTATCACATTTCTGTTCTTTTTGAAGCGCCTGGGAATCTATTTTTTTGTTTCCTGCGTCTTCTGTTTCACTAAGAAGCTCCCTTATAAGTTCTGAATTATCTTGAAGGAAATCTGAATCTAAATGAACTTGATCATTAATATTTACTTCACCAATATCAAGACATACATCTTCTTGCAAACAGTAAACAGTCATGCTATCTTCAGCTCCACTTTTTTTCTCGTTGATAACATCTTCTAAAACCGCAGTTTCTAATGGAGCAGACCAGTTGTGGGCCTTATCCGTGGTATTCAAAACTTTTCCCTTATCGCAGTATTCCACCTCGGTTTTATTGTGTGTATCCCCATTGTTTGTAGGAACCGTTTTACTGGATTCTAGTACTGGAATGATTCCAAAATCAGAGTTACTGTATTCATTACATTCTGCTAAAGTACCATCGTTGTTTACTGTGTAAGTGGTAACGGTTGTTGGATGTTCTGGGTGATTTTCTAAGGCCGTCAACAAAATCTTCTTTGTTCGAAAAGAAGGATTCATCTGAAAAAATGAGGCAGATAAGTGTTAGTTGAACTCCTCTCTAATATTTTTTTCTTATGAAACCAAGAAGACAAGTTGAAACGTAACCGTCTTATGTTAGAACCACTTTGTTTATTATTAAGTTATCCTCTTGGGGGGGGGGGGATAATAAGTATAATTAATATAGCGATACTACCTTGACTAAGCCTCCATCTTATTTGATTTTATTTTTTCAAAGAACCATCACTTCAATTTTCTACCCTTGAGTAGTTGTTCTTTAAAAAAATCCTGCAGGATCAATCATTGCTATCAAATTTCTTGACCATCATCTAAAAACGTGTGTTTACCGCCAAAATGCAGTATTGAGAATACTCCGTATCAAAGGAAATTATTTAAAAAAACTATGCTAATATCGCGTATTGTAAAGAAAAGTTTTAACTAGAATTATGACTGTACATTGCAATATGTTTAATAAAATATCAGTTTAGGCATATTACATGATAATGTAACTACAGAATAAAATTTACTTACCTTTTATAGATTTTTCAACAAAAAAACAATGACTTTTTACCAGCACGATTTAAACATCTACGAAAACAACGCTGAACTAGCAGATACGGGGTATTTTTGGAGCTTGCTAGAGTGGATCAGATACGGCGTATTATAACAGCTTTATTTAAAAGTATTTCCCCGCGTCTTACAGTTACCGGATTTTAAAATAATTACTGAATTATCCTTAACCTCACTTTGCCCAGTTAATCTAAAAATCGTAAAATTGTTAGATACGGGGTATTAGAATTAGGCCATCGAATAGATATATAAGGTCAGTATATGTATAAATTTTTCACAAAATAACGACTTAGTTTTGATAGGCAAAATTGCATTGCTAGAATTTCTTAATTTCCTATGATGTTACGTTAAGAGTGATGTAGGGTATGAATTTACCAATATTTTCATGAAGATTTTTTTAATATACGATTCAACGGTACGCATTCACTATTTTGTCATTTCCTAATGGATAACTTTATTAAAGCCTCGTTATTTATAATACACTAGACATTTAAGGTCAACACAAATCTGCATTTGTCACAACATAAAGACTTGGTTTTTAATAGACAAAATTAAATTGCGCTAATTTCCGAACTGTCTATGACCTACGTTGAGAGCCACGTAGGAAAAGAATTTACAAATATTTTCACGAATATCTTTTAATATTCAATTCAACGGGTACGCAGTCACTATTTTGCCATTGTCTAATAGTTAACTTTAATAAGCCTCATTATCTATAATGCAATAGATAATTAGGATCAACACATATCTACATTTTTCGCAAAAGAAATGCGCGATTTTCGCAATTGTCATTGGCGCACGATATGAGTGATATAGGATAAGAATTTACAATATGTTCATAAATATCTTGTAGTGTTGGGCAAAAAGTCGCGAACTGATAAAAATTCGCTGCGAATGAAAATTCGCATTGGCAATCTGCTAATGGTTTTAAAATAAACTGCTACCTGTGAATTCCGAATTATACAGACAGGAACTTCAGGAAGCAGCTGGGTCGGTTTACTAGCGGTGGGCAAACAGCAGCTGTGCAAGTGCGAACGCAACGACAACGAAGAAAACTACGAACTGTGAACAGTGCGAGTCGAGAAGAACAACCGTCGTTTTTCTCGAATGCGAGTTTGCGAGCATCGCGATCCGCCGTATTTCTTTTATTACGTCTCATGGGGCGGTGTACATCCACACGTTCACCGGTTAACCAATCGCGTTACGTCGACGTTGAGCCTGTTGCCGGCATTGCCGACTACGTGCTTTGTTAATTAGATATTTATGTTTCGTTATACCTATAATCCACGAAAATTCTACTACGATAGTAGAATTTCTTTTGCTATAATCAATTAATTATTGTATTTGTTCTTATGTTTCTTATTATCATTAATATTTTATGGTTGTTATTTATATTTATAACCTCCACTTATTTGTTTTTTAGTTTCATGGTTATTTGCAAAGTTTAAAATTGCAAAATTTTATTTATTTTTATATTATATTACTTGGAGTATAAGCAACTTAAACTGTTACCATTATATTAGGTAAATTTGAATTTTCTGTAACAATTCGCGATTAAATATCCGAAAACAATTAATTTATTTTCTTATATTCACAAACTTCAATATAATCTAGCACGCCATTGGAATTCTTTTTAATGTGGTTGATTTGTCTACGCTACTGGCTGCAGATATACGGTAAATATAGTTGCCGGTGTCTTGAATTTAATATGAAAAGTTGGCGATGTAGATAGGCAACTAGCAGTGCATCTATTAATCTTACAGCTTTTCTTTAGTTTGTGACATAACAAGGTGCCTTGTTTTGTCAGTTACATAATTCTGAATGTCTTGCGAAGGAGATTTGACCGAGTTTTTGCGGAATTTTCTAATTAGAAAGTGAATTAATCTTTACATAGTTGGCGGTATTTGAATTGACCTCGTGTCGACTCGGAAATTGTAGGTTGATTTCGTATGCATCCTGCGGAAATCATTTTTTTGTGAGTCTGGGTGAATGAAACCGATGGTAGCTGAAGCACGAGTCCCTTTCGATTAGACCTTCTGGCCTAAAAGGTGATATGCGGTGACGGAGGCGTCAAAAATGTGTTTCTCTGGAAATTGATGGCAGCTACGCTGGATTGTAATAATGTTTGACTCCATGGCATTTTAGTATGGATTAGCCGACACTTGAAGGAGAGCCGACCAATAGATAATTATTTAAGTAATTGCGAGTTTTTTAGCAGCACGAGGACGCTATTTTGATACGTCTGATGTTCGTTTGATTTTATTTCAGGCTCTTAATTCTACTCTTAAATCTACTCTACTTAACTCAACTCTTAGATCTACTCTACTTAACTCAACTCTTAATTCTACTTTGAAATTTACTCTTAACTCTACCTAACTCTACTCTAATTTTAATGGTTCGAGTTGAGTGACAGTACTTAATTTCAATTCATATGGGCGGATGAGGAGACTGTAGAAGAGGATTGGGAGATTCCAGGACGCAGTTCCATTCCTAAAATCGTAGCCTGGTGGATAGCAACGTAGTAATTGTTGATTGGGAAGTGGAAATTAAATGGTTGGGATGACTTCGTGATTATAAAACCACTCTGCTGAAGAAGCGTAGGAGCCCTGGACATTCTCGTCTCGAATTCCATAAAGATAAGTGATCCTTTTTTTAGAAATGTTTGCACAATTCCTCATTATTTGATCTTTTAAACAGAAAAACTAACATTTCGAAATTTAAATTTAAGTATTTTTATCGTATCTCCTAGATTTATCTTACCTTTATCGTATCATTGATTAATCTTGCACATTTATCTTGTTGTACAGTTATCTTACCATATCTCAAAACGAGATTATATATCTTTAACTTTAAGCTTCGTAACTAGGATTTTGATCTAATCAATCAAAATAATTATCTTTAATGAGTACTCTATATGATAGTGATTAATTACTCTGCACATATTCGGTGTTAATCTTTAGAAATTTCAATCTGTAAATTTCAGTAAACTATTATTTCTTAATTATCTTTACTCTAGTTACTACATAACAAGTAGTGATATTAGTTGGCTATATTTAAATTTTTCAAGGGTAAGCCTTAAATTTAATATAAATTGAATTTCTCTCAGAGACGTCTGTTAGATTTTACAATTATCTCCCGATTTCGACATATTTTCTTAATACAATATGTGATCGAAGTTTGACGATATTTTGACATTGATTTGATTTTGGTCGATTCTGAGAATCATGATCAGTTAATTTGGTTTAGTATGTAATGAAGTATTCTTGACTTATTAGTGGGCTGATTGTAACTTATGGGCTATTAGCTTATCAGGACCATAAATTTTAAATAGGGTCGTAAGGAAAATTTCATATACATTACCTATCTCATTATATCGTAGTCTAGGATCAGTTCTTGTTATGAATTGCTTATTTTATCTTACCTATACAGAGTGTTAATTGGTAGTTGGAATTTTTATGCAAATGTAAATATGAAAGATACTCAGGAGAGTCAACGGTTATTAAAAATTGTTAGGAAACCATATCTTTTATTTCTTGCGGTTACTTTCCCTACATCGGTGTCTTATTATGGATAATGAAATCTGACAATTTAGCTTATCTTTTCTTAGCTTTCGGTCTGCTTTAGACCTGGCGCCCATACTTAATTGAATTTTCAGAATTCAAACTCACACCCCGAGTGCCACCGCAATAAGACGTATCTGAGCAGCGACAGGATAACTCAAGAAACATTTAACTCTTACTTTTATTTATCCAAATTTCAATTAAAATCGAAACAGAAATTTAAAAATTAGAAAATAAAAGCGGAAGAGTTGAAAATGCTATAATATATTATTTTCAAATTATAGAATACTAAACATAACTTTTTTTTAATTTGTGTTTACTTAACATTCGCAATAAGTATTTATCAACACACAAAAGATGGGTGCCCTTCTGTGTTCCCGATATCTAGTTTCAATTTTCAGATATTTACATTATGTTTTAGATTAAATATTACTAAACCTATATCATACAAAAAAAACGAAGTTTGTATGTGAGATTTTAAAGACTAAATAATCATTTTCGTAAATTGCATATTTCATATTTGTATCTCATTATGCTCCCATATATTGTCACATTTAGCAGCAGAGAGCGAGAGTGGGATCTAAAAGAAAGGGCGCCAGATAGATTATTTGGTCTGGCTGAATATTTAGTTACGTAGTTTACTTTTTATATGTAGTTAATTTAAATAGCACTTTGCCTTATGGCGTTATTAATTTTCACTGATTCACTTTTAAGGCGTGCCTGATCAGAGGGGCTTTTCCCTTTCGGTAGTTCGCACTGATAGGTCTTTTTTAAACGTGCCTGATCAGAGGGGCTTTTCCCTTTCGGTAGTTCGCACTGATAGGTCTTTTTTAAAATGAGAGCTTTGATCTGCCAGAGGGGCTTTTCCCTTTCGGTAGTTCGCACTGGAGATCAAAGTCTGTCGGTATGGGCTGCTGCACAGCTTTTTATACCAAACTTTGACCTCTAATTCGAGTATTGTTTTGAATTGTCAACAAGGTTAGTCATAACAGTTTATATTTTAATTAACAACAATTTATAATTGCGATTCAAGGTTAAGTTCAAACTTTCCACTGTATGATTTTATGTTAGTTGACACATGCCCCCCTTCCAGAAAACGACGGCCTCCGGAGTTTATTACCAGATATGCTATTCCCTTACTACAGATATATTTTTTACATTTTGCGTTCAACCTTAAATTAACACTATCACAACCCGGCCGTACTGATCTCTACTCGATCCAAGACGTTCTGGCTGGTTGCAACAGTTTGTTCATTCATTTTACTTGTTGTTCACTTCGTGTCGTGGCTCAGTTTTGTCCACCCGGTATTAGTCTTGAAGTGTTGACGACTCTGTATGTTGCTTGATCCAGTGCTTTTTGCTAACATGAAACAAAAGAGAGGTTTGTTTTAATAATTAACTAAAAACTAATTTAATATCAATCAATCAATTTTTTAGTTGCCAAATACAATAACAATGTATGACCGTTGTGGTCAGATTTAGGCGGCCTACTACACATTTTAAGACGTTTCCATTTTTATATTAATTATTAGATTTGGATTATTTATAACAATATTTCCTCATATTTAAGATTCTTATTTATTACTTCTTGTAAATCCCTCGTATAAAGGATTAAAATAATTATTTTGAATATCTGGCAATCTAATATCTATTCGTATTTTAGCCTTTCTATTACGATAATTTAATTACAGCTAAGCTATTATTTCTAAATATTATGATACGATACGTATTTATACCACTGTGCATAGTCAGCAAAAAATTAAATGCGGGTCATGTTGATGTTCCATTGCTCGGGTCGACTAACTGCAATCTTTTGAAATATGCACTTTAGGCTACCGTCTGAATCCTGATTTTCTGTCCTTTAAGTGTATCCATCTGTTGGTTTAGGGGGCGATTTGTGCCGGTAGAACTGGTCGTATTGCGTAAGTACCTATATAATTTAAATAATAGATTAATAGTAGGAATAGACTGCATGGTAGTGCAACAAGAATAGCTTGCATAATTATATTTCATGTGTTTTGTGCATGTACACGTTTACTAAATATTGGCAGTGTTGGCGCGAGTTTGTGAAAAATTATGTATATTACTGCAAATGATAGTATAGTGTTCCATATAATCATCATATTAGGACTTTTGTATGTTCATTTATAACTATTTGATGACGTTGCCTGATTTCTGAGGTTATAGCTTGTAGCGTTATTTAACATTAGGTTAAGGTGGTATAGATAACGTCCAGTTGTGGTTGATACAATGACATGAGATGAGTGCTCCTGGAGTTGACGTGTTGTTGCCCTGTATGGGAGTGGCCGCTTCCATACAGACTTTTTCCATGCCCTCTTCAGGATGCGTTTATGATGAATTTATCATCCCTAATCTCAGTGCTGACCATTAGTGACCGGCGATGACGTCTCATTGCGCAGTAAGCTGTCAGGTCCTTCACTGAGTCCTCGTGAAATGGTTTTGTGGTATAGGCTATCGCCTAATAGCCTGGGTAGGTAGTAGTGTTTATTTCCATATGGATTGCATAAATGTCGCATAAACGTCGTTACTTGATTGTTACTATCATTAGTAATATTTTTTCAGCTACTGCTAAATACATAGTCTTATGTTCAACTACACACGTTTCAATTGTTATACACATTTTATGTGGAGGGCTTTCCATGCCTTTATTTCTTTCACTGCATTATTTTAGAACATTTTTTCTTTCTAGGTCCCCTTTTTTCTTTGGACATCGTGACGCTGCCTTTATTGTCCTACATATGGTTCCCTTCTCGCCGACTCCCGCCTCGCACTGGCTTCATATAGAGCCTTGGTATGTATATTATATGTATATATATATATATTTTTCACTATCCTATAATATATTACGTCTATGTGTATTGTCTGCTATACGAATTATTTTTATACTGTTTATATCTCATATCCTATATGTATTCGGCCTTTATGTATGCATTATTTTACACTATATATATCTAGTATATTTCTTAATCTATCAGCTGATTTTTATGTACATATTCTAAACTTTCTATGCTCCGTGGCCCTTAAGTGTTGTGATTTTCTCGATAGGATATTCATCACTACCTAAGTCCGTTTTACATATAGCCTATGCCTATATGTTTTCTCATTAGCTCGTCTTCTACCTAGTTTCTCTTTAAACTTCTTTTTACTTATTTCTCCTAGTTTCTCCTCACTCGAAACGCTCATATGTTTTTCTATGACTTTCCCTGTACGGTATTAATCGAAAACAATTATTGCGTCCTCATTATAACTTTACTAAAGTTTCATTTCTCCATTTAAACTTTATTATTCACATATATTAAATAACCGTTTCTAGTTTCATTTTTCTCTATATTAACTTTCTATATCATCTATTTGGACGTCTTCATGTTTTTATTATGACTTTCTCTAGTATCTTAGATAGTTGTCAATAACACTTGCATTCCAAATTCTTGTTCCATCTTTCTAATATATCTCTGTTTGCTTCTCTAAGTGCCTCTAATATTTTTCTATGTGCTTTATTTTCTACTCTAAGTATATGCAATATCTATGTACTCTATTTTCCATTCTAATATCTATGTACTCTATTTTCTACTTCAAGTACATATTGTTTCCATTTTAAATGTATCTTATATTTTTCTATATGCTCTATGCTACTTTTTTCGCACTCCTAAGTGTCTTATTATGATTTTTCCTAATATGTAAGGTATTTATCATTGACACCTGGGTTTGTAGATACTTTGTGCCTTGTAATTATTTTCTCCCTAAAATCGCTAACAGTCTTCCTTCGAAGTCCTCGTCTTCTTTCTTGTCCATACCTTCACTACTCTCAATTTTATTATTGTCTTTCCCCAAAATTGCTAATAGTCTTCTTTCGAGGTCCTCGCCCTCTTTTTTATGTATACTTTCATTTTTCTCAATTTTATTACTGTTTTGTTGCCCCTTATCTTTATCATGTTTTTCTTTTTCTGCCTCTTGTATAACTAACTGTATATCTGTATCTTCTGTATCCTCTGTACTATCGTCCTCTGTGTCCTCTTGATTATTGTCCTCTTTTTCGGCTTCCTCATCAATAATTGGTGAATCCTCAGTCCAGGGATCATTATACGGCAACATCCTACATACGTGAACCGTGTCTTTTACTTTCTTTTTACTTCCTATCTTTCTAACTTCGTAGTTTACCTCATTTAATTTCCTCAAAATTTCATATGGTCCAAACCACCTTAGAAGTAGTTTTTCGCTGCGTCCTACTTTTCTTACTGGTATAAATATTTTTACTTTATCTCCTATCTCGAATTGTAGCTCCCTATGTTTATTATCGAATCGTTTTTTATCACTATTTTGGCGTTTGTCTATATTTTCTACTGCTAATGCTCTCATTCGCAGCGCCTTTTCTCTTATCTGTAGAATGTCTGTCTCTTTTTCAGCGTCCATCAGGACCGCTTCAGAGGGTAGCGTTGGCTCCCTTGCAAAAACTAACATAAATGGGCTAAATTGCGTTGTGTTTTGTATAGCTGTGTTATAAGCAAATGTGATGAATGGAATATAAGAGCACCAATCGGTCTGTTGAGTGTTGCAGTACATAGACAGCATGTCCGCCATTGTTTTATTTAACCTTTCTGTAAGGCCGTTGCAGCAAGGGTGATAGGCAGTTGTGTACTGGCTACGTGCTCCCATAATTCGTTCTAGTTCTTGTACCATGTCTGACTGGAATGTTTTGCCTCTGTCACTTAAAATAGTCCTTGGAACTCCGTGTATCAAAAATACTTTTTCTAAGAGAAATTTTGCCACCGGGCCTGCCTTGCCGCTTGGTAAAGCTGCAGTAATAGCATATCTTGATGCATAATCCGTTGCTACCACAATCATTGTCTTTCCCTGAGAGCTACGCCTAAACGGTCCTAAAAGATCAATGCCAATTTTATCCATGATGTTTCCTACTTTTATGGGTTGTAAGAAGCCCGGAGTTTTTCTGTAGGGTTGTCCTTTTCTTGCCTGGCAGTCTGGGCATCCGTGTATGTATTTCTCTACGTCCTTACTCATGCCCGTCCAGAAGAATCTGTTTTGGATTTTTCCTAACGTTTTATAGACTCCTAGATGACCCCCTGTGGGTGCTGCGTGTACTTCCCACATTATTTGTTTTCTCATGGACTTTGGTATGACTAGAACATTCTCCAATCCTTTGTTGGTGTTATTTACTTTGTACAGGGTGTCATTTTGCAGTCTAAAATTTTTTGCTCTGCGTCTGGTGCCTATGGCAATGTCTGTATTATTTGGATCTAAGATGGCTTGTTTTAATTCTTTTATTTCTGGGTCCCTGTCCTGGACAGCGGCTATCTCTGTGCTCCTCAGCGCAAATGTTGGTAGTTCGTCCTTGTCTCCTTGATCGTGTGTTTCTGCAGGTAGGACTGGGTGTCTCGACATGCAGTCTGCGTCTTTGTGTGATGTTCCTTTTTTATATTCTACTGTATAGTCAAACTCTGCAAGCTTTAATGCCCATCTTGCTAAACGCCTATTATTCTCTTTGATGCTGTCTATCCAACAGAGAGCATGATGATCTGTTATGATCTTTACTGGTTTACCATATATTAAGTGTCTCAAATAGCTTAGCGCCCAAACTGCACCTAGTAATTCTAGCTCTGTGATTGTATAATTTTTCTCACTTTTTGACAGACTTCTGCTTATGTAGGCTACAGGGTGTGCAATTTTATTATCATCTTCCTGTAATAATATGGCTCCGATTCCACATGTAGCTGCATCTGTGTGCAATATTGTGCCTTTGTTCGGATTAAAGTGTTGTAACACAGGTGCCGATATCAATTTTTCCTTTAATGTTGCGAATGCCTCGTCTTGCTTTGGTCCCCATTTAAATGTCGGGCTTTTCTTTGTCATATCGTGTAATGGACGTGCAATCATTGAAAAATTTTTAATGAATTTTCTGTAGAAATTACAGAGTCCTAAGAAGCTTTGTATATCTTTGAGCTTTTTTGGTGTTGGAAAATTTCTGATGCACGTGAGCTTGGATTCGTCAGGTAATATACCCTTGTCACTGACCTTGAATCCCAAAATTTTTATCTCTTTCTTTAGGTATTCGCATTTGCTTGGTTTCAATGTTAAATTTGCCTGACGTAATCTGTCGAAGACTTTTCTTAATTTTATCAAGTGTTCTTCTAGTGTTTTTGAAAATATTATTATATCGTCTAGGTATATGAGTATTTCTTTCCACTTCATGTCACTGAATACTCGATCTGCCAATTCTTGGAATGTTGCTGGAGCGTTACATAGTCCAAAACTTAACACATTGAATTCGTATGAACCATGTCCCTGTGCTACAAAAGCGGTATATTGTTTCGAATCTTCTTGTATTGGGACTTGCCAGTATCCGGAAAACATGTCCAATGTGCTAAACCAGGTAGAATCGCCTAGATAGGTTAGTATATCATCTATCTGAGGCAGAGGCCAATTTGATTTCTTTGTGACTGAGTTCAATTTTCCTATAGTCTACGCAGAACCTAGTATTGCCATCCTTCTTTTTTACTAGTACAACTGGGCTCGCCCAGGGCGAGTGGCATGGTCTTATTACCTCGCTTTCTAGCATTTCTCGGATTTGTTCGTCTATTATGCCTCTTTCTTTTTGGGACACACGGTATGGACGGCTTTTCTGTGGTTTATTGTCTTCTAGCTCTATTACATGTTCGGTTAGATTAGTTTTTCCCATATATTTTGGAGATTTTGCAAATACGTCCCTATATTCATGTAGTAATTCTTCCAGTTGTATTCGTGCTTTGTGGTCTGTGATGTTGTCTAGATGGTGATCGTCTATGGTTATCATTTCTTTCTTGTCTATTGTCTCTTCGCTGAGGTGTAGGTTGTATGCGGTATCTTCTTTTTGTATTTCTTGTAACATTGCTATTGTAGTGCCCCTGTAGATTTTAGCTGGGTAATTTGCCTTTGCGGTCACTGGGATAAACAATTTTTTCCCATTTGTGTATATATTTGCCTCAATTGATAATTGCTTTGTGGCTAACCAGTCTGTGTTGTATTTGCAATTAAAAATATTTGAATGGCCTTCTATTTCTTGGTATTCTGGGATTTCTAATTCTAATGTTTTTGTTTCTCCCTTTGTGATGACATAGTTTTTTCTAGCTCTAATTTTAAAAATGTTAGGCGTCTGCTCTATCATAATGTTTGTAAATGGCCCTGTTATTTTATTTAATTTTCTTGGCCTTTTGTCTCTACATATTAAAATATTTATATTGTCTGACTTGAATATGTAGTGCAACATTTTTTTAAATGAATTCCATTCTGGGATATCCAAGCCCCAACCTCTTCTAGGTATGGCTATTTTATTAATTCCCTTTTGCTTTAATAGTTCTCTTAGTTTTATGAGGCATTCAAATAATGTTTCGAGTGTTGGCCTGCTATGTGCGTTGTTCCTAGTCTGGAGGTAGAAACAAGTTTTGCCTTTTGTATTTTTGGTCACTGAAACTGTTCCTATTTTATTATTTTTATTCCAATTTGTTGTTGGGAATTCTTGCTTAAGTATTTTAGCTATATACTTTTTTGTTTTATTCATATCTGTTAATCCCCATACTGTTGGAATATCTTTGCCGAGGCACTGTATATTTCTATTTTGTTCCTGGATGGATTTTAGTTTATCTACTTGTATGTTGTTTTGCTGTTGTAAAAATAACTTGAATTTGTTGTTGTCCTGCTTTTTGTCCCTGCTGACAGATGTAAGCCCCGGTGCCATGCCATTCATTGAATCGTATCTCAATGGGATTATATATTTATTTTGAATTATCAGTTCTTTGTTTGGGATATTTATTACTGCCTTGTTATGTTCTAGAAATTCCATGCCTAATATTATCGGATAGGGTGCACTGTTGATTACTTTTGCCTTTATTTGGAGCTTAAATTTGTTTCCTATTTGTAATGCTGTGGTAACTTCACTCATTACTTGTATACGATGCCCTCCTGCTCCTATGAGAATTCTGTTGCTATTTCTATGTTTCAGGCCTGTTGTCCAGTCTTTTTGTATGACGTTGTTTTGGGATCCAGTATCTATTATTGCCGTGACATTTTTATTGTTCAATTTTACTGTGATGCAAAGTATGCCTTTCTTTTCCTTGTCCCCTCCTGCTAGGATGACTGGGGTGTTTAATTTAGCCATCCGCCGCCTTTTGGGTGATTTCTGCGGCAAGTTGCTGCGAAGTGTCCCAATTTTCCGCAGGTGTGGCATTTCTGGTTATTATAGCTATTTCTGTAGGCCTCCTTATAATGATTTTGGTTACCATTCTTTGTATATGTTGGTAGCCTCTGTAAGTTGCTATTGCGGTTTTGTGGCATTTCTTGCTTTCTGAGGTTATGTTGTATATTCGTATTATAATTATATTCGTGGTAATTGTTTGGACGATTGAAGTTTGTATTATTTATGTTATTCGGAGGACGATAGTTATATGGAGGACGATAATTTTCTCTATTTGGAGGACGATAGTTATATTGAGGATTGTGACTGCTTGTATTCAGAGGATGATAACTGTTTGTTGGCTCATAGTTTTGCCTTTTATCTTCTCTTCGTCTCGGTGCTTTGTCTATCGTTGCTGCTAACGCCTTCAGTTCGTCTAAGTCTCGAGGTTGGCTGTTGGGGGGGTTTGTCAACCAGTAAAAGTTATAATAATTGTCTTCGGTGAGCCCTTCGCTAAATATACTTAAAAATTCTTCTATGTCCACGTTTGCCTTGTAGTCGTGATAAAGTACTCTAAGTTCGTACAAATAATTTATCACTGTTTCATTCTCTAACTGCTTCCTTTCTTCCACTCTCTTTTTACGTGCTGTCTGATAATTTCTGTCTTCGAATTCACTGATAAAGTCTGCTTGTAATTCCATCCATCCATTATTTTGGTTTGCTGCCTTGTATTCCTGGAACCATAGATTTGCTGCTCCGTCCAAAAAAGTTTCAAAATATCCAATTTTTAACGCATCATCCCATCCGTTTGCTATTGCCGTTCTTTCGTATGATTTTATAAAATCGTTGGCTTTGCATCTGCAAGGATGGAACGTAGGTGGGCTGATAAACTGTGGTATTGCTGCTTTCTTTGCAGTAGCCAAAGCGTCTGTGATTGTTGTGTTTGCCATGTTCTGACGTACTGTTTGGATATCTTGTGCTTCGTCTTGTTCGCTGTCTTCACTGATAACTTCTCTAGCCTCCGTGCTGCTGTGTGATGCTTGGTTTCCTTGGTAAATTTGCGAGTTTTCACTAGGTGGTTCTACTAATGGTTTGTCGAGAAATGAGATTTTCTTAACTTGTTCTAAATTTATTATTGGGGATGTGGGTGGCGATCTTCTTAATTTCCTTGATGCTGAGAAGATGGCTGTGCTGCTGTGAGGTAGAGTGGGGTCCTTAGCTGGCGTGTCGGATTGACTCTTAGAACGTAGTTTTCTGTCTGACATTCGAGGACGGATTTAAATAATTAGACGACACTGACTCTTAACTTCACCAAAATGTCAAGAAGGCAACTTTTATGACTGCCAAAAAATCTCAAAGGAAACTGGTACAGAAAAATATCGCGTGGGTCACCACGGCTATAAAAAATATAGACGGCTTGGATTGATGGAAAATGTTATTTTTAGCTGGATCAGGGGTCTATCTGGAAAAAGCGTATCTCTTCGACGAGTCCTTGGTCCTGCCTCCTGTGTACGGGGGTCGAAACGGCTGCCTCCACCACGTGTCACATTTAGCAGCAGAGAGCGAGAGTGGGATCTAAAAGAAAGGGCGCCAGATAGATTATTTGGTCTGGCTGAATATTTAGTTACGTAGTTTACTTTTTATATGTAGTTAATTTAAATAGCACTTTGCCTTATGGCGTTATTAATTTTCACTGATTCACTTTTAAGGCGTGCCTGATCAGAGGGGCTTTTCCCTTTCGGTAGTTCGCACTGATAGGTCTTTTTTAAACGTGCCTGATCAGAGGGGCTTTTCCCTTTCGGTAGTTCGCACTGATAGGTCTTTTTTAAAATGAGAGCTTTGATCTGCCAGAGGGGCTTTTCCCTTTCGGTAGTTCGCACTGGAGATCAAAGTCTGTCGGTATGGGCTGCTGCACAGCTTTTTATACCAAACTTTGACCTCTAATTCGAGTATTGTTTTGAATTGTCAACAAGGTTAGTCATAACAGTTTATATTTTAATTAACAACAATTTATAATTGCGATTCAAGGTTAAGTTCAAACTTTCCACTGTATGATTTTATGTTAGTTGACAATATTATCTAACTATCTAACACTGTAATAACAGCCTCAAAATGTGTGTAAAATGAGTAATACAGCATTCGTACTATTCACAGTTCATCGCTTTATTTTGATTGCAACGCCTTGAAAAACGAAACCCCACTATATATAATAACGGTCTATTCCCAGTCATGATAAAATAAAATAGAAGATATGATATTTTCACGCGATGTCATCAAGTGGTTCGCAAAATTTTGACTCGATTAAAGCCTCATTATCTACAACGCAATAGATATTAAAAATTAACACATTTTCTTGACAAAATAAAGACTTTGTGTTGATAGACAAAATTGCAGTTTGCGAATTTCTGAATTGTCCACGATATAGGCTGAGAGTGATGTAGGATGAGAATTTGCAAATATTTTGTTATACTCAGTTTACGGGACACATTGCCAAAGCCGTTGCCTAGTAGAAAATTCTATTAAAGCTTCATTATCTATAAAGCAATAGATTTTTAAGAACAACAAATATACATTTTTCACAAAATAAATGAGCGATTTTCCGAGTTGTCTATAAACTACGATGAGAGTGATGCAGGATAAGAATTAACAAATATGTTTATGAAATCTTTCAATATTTATTTCAACGGGTCACCATTTTGTCATTGCCTAATAGACAACTCTATTAGATTCTCATTATCTATAATGCAATAGATATTTAAGGTCAACGCATATCTATATTTTTCATAAAATAAAAACTTGGGTTTGATCGACAAAATTGCATTGTGCGAATTTCCGAATTGTCTGTAACCTACGTTGAGTGATGTAGGATAAGAATTCACAAATATTTTCATTAATATCTATTTAGCAATAACATGGAACTAGAAAACATTATTTACGTTCATCCTACCGTTGCTGGATAGAGAATAGTAGTACTACTTACGAGCAACTTCTAAGAAATGAATACATATACTATAGTCGATACAAGTTGATGCCACTACTCCCAGGTAGTGCCGAGTCAGTTTTAATATCTGTTGAAACCTTTATTAGAATATATAATGGAAAAACATTTATGCGACAAGAAGTCTGAATTAGTGTACATTTAGCAGCTATTGCAGTTTTGAAAAACAAAATTGTATTACCTTTAATGGGAAAGATATGACAAACAAAATGTCTTCAAAACAAAAACCCAGTGATCTAATGAGTACTTTCACGGATAGTTTTTGATCTAAATTAAAATGTATACTAAAATCCAGTGTCATAAGAACGACACAACATCATGTCTCCGAACGGTGCCTATAGACAATAAAAAATCAGGATAAAAATGTAACTTGCAAATCGACTGCTTTTCTTCGAGAAAAATGCATTAATAACTGAACAGATTTGCTCGTAAGTATTTTTACATTCCGATTATTTTAAATCCGGTATTACGTTAACACGATCTGCAACTGAAGACCACCACGTAACTCCTTTAGAAGTAAATACAGCAGACAAAGTGATATTTTCTATGTAGAAACTATATGCTCAATGCTAAGACAAATTGAAATTTCTAATCCAACATGGAACAATTGGTGCATTACTACTGGGAATCTGAAAAGGGCTAATATTAGAGTCTGAAACTTCCGAAACTGAGCTCTTACGAACAATTTAATCTCATGAAAAGATATATCGAATTCAGTAAAGCAATAACGGGACGTAACAAAGCTTGCTTTCAAGAAAATTTGATACTGATACGAACACAATAAAGCTTTACTTCTGCTTAGCGGAACATTTTATTACAGCTTTACTATCTAGCAGATATTGTCATATAGCCAAATTTAATATTAGGCTGTTCAAAAATCGAGTAATGAAGAAATTAAGTCCAAATAGTTGTTCTAGAATTAAACACGAAACACCTTACCATTAAATAATTATTGGGCTTTGTAAAGACGTTTTAAAATAAATTGCACATTTATAGCAATAGCAATATTTATATAGGATAGGGATAATTTTAAAACTGGCGAACAGAGCAGATTCTATCTAACGTTCATCCGGAATCCTTCGTGGCATTGGATAATGACCCTTATCATCTCATGTACAAGGTAAAGTACTAACCAATATTCTACAAAATCTCATACGCTCTCTTAGCTTCAAATGAACCATCTAAAATTTGATCCTTCATGGAGAAAATTTCAATTATATGCTTATAGGCAACTGCGTATATGTGCGATTTGAACCCTATTGAACTGGCATGGGAAGCAGTGACAAGGTATATACGAGAGCATACCACTAGGGAGCTTTAAATTTAAAGATCTAAATAAACTTCCAATCTCACAGAAAAAATGGAAATCATACAACACAACGATTTAGAAAGAATAGAACCGTTACAATCACAGCCGTCAACCTCAAAAATTTCAACATAATTTTTTGTCTATATATCGAAAAATAGTTCATAAAATACCTGCTTCAAGATACTTCCCTTTTTATTTACTATACATTATTCTTGCTGCTTAGATTCCATACTCGCCGCCCCTGATTCAAAGGGACTCGAAGATTTTTTATACATCAACCGTAATAGACCCAGCCCGGTTTCCTTTGGATTCTCATATCCAATTAAGAACATTTTCATCCTATGTCGAGAGTGACGAAGGATGGGAATTTTACATCTATCTATCTACTTATCTCACCCCATTTCACTTTTCAACTTAGAGCAATACAAGCTGTTTTATTATATGCGTTCTCAGAAGCAAATTAGCTTAATGCTAACGTAAATGGAGATTACCGTATAATCTGTACTTGAAACTATTAATTACTACATTACCGTTGAGAGACTGGAAAGGCAAATATTGGAGTTTGAAACTTCTGAATAGGGAACTACATCAACAATTCAATCCCATAGAATTATATCTAATATTCAACTTCTGTTTGACCAAAGGACATTACACACCTTTAATGGGTTTTCTTGAAATCTTGGTATATTATTTAACTCATAAATTAATGTAGGTAGGTATTTATTACAACTGCGCCAAACTTGTCAGTATATAGGTCGTGCCAAAATATTAGATTTTAACTCTGCTTGTCAAGTCCGATTATGTACAAATATCCCGTTTAGTAGGTGAAGTTAGGATGGTACTACTGATTAGAGGTATAAACAATTTACGTTGGAATATTTTGTAAACAATCTTTAATTATTGTGTATTAGAAAAAAAATACTCCTCATTTTCTGATATTTTTGTCATTTTAATTTGATGTTATCACACGTTTCTCCTTCTAAAGGTTATAACAGACCATCAAAAGTTAGTTTCATCGGTTAATTTTAAAGATAGGGATATCAGATATTTTGAATCCGTAACGAACGGACAATCCGTTAAATGAAGCCTATATAAAGCTATTCATTTATAAAAAATATATATTTTCCGACACTTTGCCTCGCTTATTTATTTGTTATGATAATAAATTCTGTCGGTCGATGAAAAACCCTACAATTTTTATATTTAAAGTTTTTAAATATATATAAATAAATATAATTATATTAGTGGCCTTAAAATACCTTTTTTTTACAATCTGAAAACCACGTCAAAATGGTAAAATTTATTCACCAAGATGATGCTAAAAATGTAGTCAATAAAACATATGGACAAGTTAATCTAAAGCATTACGTATGCATAAACAATGCGTATAATAATTAGTTTAAAAATTCTTCAAAAAGTTTCCCTCTTCTTTCCAGACACAAATTGACACGTTTTAAGAATTCTCTATGAGTGGAATTTCTAACACATTTCTATTAATATGTTTTATTTGCTATGAAATGATTTAGAACAAATATTATGTTAATATTCCACGCTACTGTGTATCGCATTCCGAAGAATGCCCCTTAAAAACTCTCGGCGACATTCCTAGCGCCAACTCTTGTCACAACGTTTATGTATATGCATCAGTTGCATCAGTTTAGCTAGAAGCAGAACGGCTTCGAACAATACAATTTACGTATTTCGAAAGGAGAGTCAGAATCAGCAACAACTAGATCACATCCGGCCAATCAGAGAGCTTCCTACAGCGACTACCGGAAACAGTGAATTTAGCGTCATTAAAATTCGGATCTATAGTAATCGATTTTATAAAAAAAAAGTCAGCACATTTCGACCAGATTTGTGTTAAAATTCATAATTTTTATTTAGACAACCGGTATTTACGTTATTTGTGCTTTATGGAAGGGATTTTTCAGTAATAGGGATAAGTTCACGCGCTAAGGGAGACTCAACGCGTCCTCACGTTAACGAGACTTGTTCCCTGACCCTCTCACAAATAAGTCGCAATAGCAGGCGTTCTCTGTGGTATCCGGCCATGTAAGTAAACTCACTTGCTCACAGTCACTCTCTCTCAAAAGCCAAAAAGTAAACGCCGTTTTGGGCACTCGGCCAATATTCTCTCATTTTCTCCCTCGTTCGATCCATTAAAAATGGAGAACTCAGACTCGCGAAGGTAAACCGACATTCTCGTCATCCCACAGCAATTCTCTCTGCTTTATTATGATATAAAGTTTCCCTTAAGTGCTATTTCCATTCTCGGAGTGTAGTCTATGCGTCCCCAGCATAGCGTGTTTTATAATTCATTTTGTTGCGTGTATTAAAACCGCATTTCTACAAAAGTATCCCTGTCATGCTCTCTTCTTAAATTGAAGTAGTCTCTTACACATTCATAGAGTATAAATGTTTTCCAGTGCAAATTACTCTGCAAAGTAAATAAACCCTCGACGCTATTGCGCTACCAACAGAAGTTATTTTTACATATTACTGCATATTCTCAATTCACTCCAACTTAAGTAATTCTTATTTGCAAGAAGTTGAAATACATTGCATATAGAAGTTTAAGGGAGACTTAGTAGGTGATTTTAAGTGACTATCCCTGTGTTTGAAGATAAACTCTTCAACGATTGAACTTTGCTCATCAACTGGTGAATATATTGTACATAGTAGCGGACCAAGATCACATCTAAACAAATGTATCCACATTTTCGCAAATTATTCTAGACTCTGCCTTACAGTTAGGCTATTTGCACTTTTCTCCCTTAATCAAAATTATTATATAAAAGCTAAGCATTCCTTGGGTTGAATTATCACCGCCTTAACACTAAGTGTAAATTAAAACATAATATACAAAATTAGGTATTCAAAACCAGTTTATAACTTATTCTCAAGTCAACATAAGCCTACAAATGTAAGGTCAAGAAAAACAATGATATCTTGCTATTATAATTGCTAACGATCTTGAAAAATGTGTTCCATATCGTGCTGACAAAACAGATTTAAGAGGAAAGGGAAGGACCATTATATAAGAGGCACAGCCAAACATAATTAATCACTTCGCTACGCAACATTTTTCAAAATGTAGCGACAGCGGCGTGAAAAACGAAAATAAGAAAACTTTCCTTATATGCGAACGTGATCGAGACTCTGTATTAAAGAGAAAACTGAAGTTAATAGAAAAACGTTTCTCTGAGCGAATATGAGACAGATGGGAGAATGATTACATAAAACAATATTTTACTGGGTTATACAGGGTGTCCCTAAGAGGTCTGTACAAAACGCTAGCGCAAAATTCCTGAGGCTTAAAGTAGGCGATCTAGCCCAACTTATCTTAGTCCAAAAGCTAAAACTTCAAAAATATTATCATTAACAGATTTATTATCTTACCACCTCGATTACATGGTTTAAATTACCTGGAATACCTAGTAAATTTGGCAAATTTACTGGATGATCTT
>MU186031.1:82707-107138 GCA_016904865.1 Pissodes strobi | reverse complement strand
GTTCGGCATATAATTTCAGTGGTAATCAATCAGTTAGAGTATATGAAGAATGTGTTCAACAAAATGGTGGTCACATACAGCAGTATTTAGAATAGGTAAAGAATTTATACCCTTTTATTATTGTTGCAAATATGTGAGTATTCTTGTAACACGTTACCTTGTAAAAAAAATATATTTTATAAAACAAAAATTTCATATTTTTGCGGATGTGACAAAGACGATTAGATTAAAATATAAAGGTGTTATATCCAAAGACATTTAACCTAAAAGAGACAGGAAAAATGGTTGTTTGTTTTTACCCAACATGGAGTCACATTCTAAGGTCTATAGAGTAGCGTTGCCAAATTTTAAGTTTACCAGGTACTGAGTAGGAAATGACTCAGGAAATAGCATATAAACTAGCAAAAAAAAACTAGACACCCGACCTACTGATTTGTTTTTTCGATGCTGTCACCATAAACACATACTTTTTCATAACGAATTATAACACTAAATAGCTATTTTCCCGTTTTTGATCCATCAAAAACCAGCTCTACATGCCAATCAGACAATGCCGCTTCCCTTGGATCCGCCTTGTTTTACGCCCAAAATATTTATAGTATGTGAGTAGTAAAGTAAGTGCACCAATAGAATGAGAGCATTGAAGGTCGACGACACCAAAGCCAGTAAATGAAACACAGTAGTACAGTGGCGGGGATCATATATCATCAAACATTTAATTTTTTATATTATATACCTAATACGGGTACTTTCGGTGTTTAAAATAAATAAAATATATATTTTTAGGTAGGTCTGATTGTTTATTAAATTTATACAATAGCTTAATAAAACTTACACAATTTACTAGTTTAGCAAATATAAATGAAGCAATTACAGACAATTTGATTTATCTGCGCTAAATAAACTCATGTTCTAAAATTACTAAAAAATACTCTAGATTTAATACTTTTTTTCTGGATAAACCAGTTTATTCAGCAGGTTTTTGTCAGTGTATTATAATGAAATGAAAATATATCTTTAATAAGTATTTGATAGAAGAAAATAGTTATTAAGCTACTGTTTGAACATATGTAGTCATTAACCAGTTATTTGTCATATTTATATGTTTTTAAATAAAATTTGTATGTTTCAATTCTTTTTTATTTGACCCAAAAATAATGAAAACGAATTTATAACCATTGTGTCACAAAAACGTTTAAATCGGGATGAAATTGTGTATTTTTGGTGTCATAAATTCCGCCTTCAAATTTGAAATTATTCAAGAAATTAGTTTTGGAACTTTTATTTAAATATTTACTGCTTAATAGCATATTATGCAACGACCATTCATTATTCATATTCTAATGCTCACACATTAAATGTGAGTTGAATATACTATTTTTGCTACGACCACTAACCCAAATTAACCCTGAATTATACAGGGTGGAATTTTTAACTGGAATAAATTCAATAGCCTCTTTATTTGCTGAAAAAATAAAGGAACATGGGTTCCCTTATTTTAAATTTGGAAAATTTTTTTTGGTCCCTTTTTAAAATTTACCCTCTTTTGAGGGTAGAAACCGCCCCCAACTGTTTTTTTTTTCAAATGTGAAGGTATGTTTTGTGATAGCTCGTTGGAAAGGGAATAAAAAAAGGAATATGATTCACATTTACTTTTGCATTTTGGTAAGCTAGAAAGCCAGAAAAATAATAAAATGTTGCCGTTTTAGCAAGTGGATTTTGCTTACGCGGAATGTCTAAATAAAAAGGGAAAAATGTAATTGATAAGGTTTTTTGTTTACTTGTCTGTCGCATTTCAATGGTCACTTTATTTTTAGTGTGGCAGAAGCGAATAATTTATCTGTAGTATTTTGTGCAGTTTAAACCATTACTTTAAATAAGAAGTATTTTCATACAAAATCGGGTTATTTACCTGAATCACTAAAAATTTTAATGATGATTGGCTTTGGAGATAGATCGCGTACACAAGCAGAAGTAGCAGCTTTATTTCACGAAAGACACCCTGATCTTCCAGCAATTTCCCAAAGCACCATCAGCAAAATTGAAAATCGTTATCGTGAAGTGGACCACGTGAGAGACATACCAAGAGTAAGGCAGTCTCGAGTAATGGATGAAGACACGCAATTAAATATTTTACTGACTCGCCAAGAAAATCCTAATACTCCAGTTCGACAGGTTGCAAGAGAATGCAACATAAGCCATACGTCTGCATTAAAGTTAGTAAAATCATGTCAAATGCGTCCTTACAAAATACAATACGTACAAGAGTTACTAGAAGATGATCCGGACCGCCGTCTTCAGTTTTGTGAAGTGATGATGAATGCACTTGATCAGCATTTAGCAGATTTGGATTGGATTCTTTTTAGAGATGAGTGTACTTTTGCACTCAATGGTGAAGTCAATAAACAGAACTGTCGATATTGGCCCACAGAAAACTCTCACTGGATGCGAGAAACACACACTCAGCGTCTGCAAAAATTTAATGTTTGGGCACGCATAATTGGCGACCAAGTCATTGGCCCAATATACCTTCCAGCTAACTTAAATGGCACTACATATTTGAATTTTTTGCAAGAAGAGCTTATGCCAGCTTTGACTGCTTTATTTCCACATCAAGCAGAAGCAGATCTTCATGATGATCGAATATGGCAGGATGGTGCTCCGCCTCATTACGCCCAAAACGTGCGACACTATCTGAGTGAAGTTTTTCCAAACCGCTGGATAGGAAGAAGAGATACCATTAAATGGGCGCCAAGATCGCCGGACCCTGATCCTCTGGATTATTTCCTTTGGAGTCACCTAAAAACGAAAATTTACGTAACAGGACCAGAAAATTTAGATGAACTTAGGCAACGACTTACATACGAAATTCGCCAAATAACTCCAGATATGATTCGTAATGTCAAGAATGAATTTTATTTTAGATTAGGGTTTTGCCAAGAAAAAACATTTCCAACAATACTTATAATAAAACAACTATGTCGAAAAATTCGATTTTTATTTTTTTTTCTAGCTTCCTAGCTTACCAAAATGCGAAAGTAAATAGTGGGTCATATTCCTTTTTTTATTCCCTTTCCAACGAGCTATCACAAAACATACCTTCACATTTGAAAAAAAAGTTGGGGGTGGTTTCTACCCTCAATAAAGAGACCAAAAAAAATGTGCCAAACCGAAAATAAAGGGACCCGTGTTCCTTTATTTTTTCAACAAATAAATAGGCTCCCTAATACTGAATTTATTCCAGTTAAAAATGCCACCCTGTATTAACCCTGTATTATAAAAATCTTCGATTTTTCCGAACAACTCTTTTTATACTTTTTCTCAAAGCCATTTTTAGGTTAAAAGTATTTGCTTTTTGCTACGAGCGCTTACTTGCTTGCAGAAAAGCAAATAAGTATTTTCCACACGTTTCTTTTAAAATTGTTTCCAGTTCATGTGGAAAGTGAATTTCCGCACTCGACTACATGCCAGAACTCCGCTATGAGGAAAAGTATCACTTTCCGTATTCATTAGCAAAATAAATATTGTGTTAACTAACCTTCAGAACCCATATCTAGCAACCGCCGACATTGATAATCCCATACACTATAAATGAAACAAATTTATTTGAAATAATGCACCCGAAATAAATACCATCATTTAAAATTACACGTATTTGCTTTATTAAAATTATTACTATGATAAACTCACAATAATTTCAATGTCTACGCCTATAGACTGTCCTTGCTTTCGCACAGGCGCGTAACACTCACAGTGGGGGACGGGTCTTGTTCACAGCGACGATTTGGGCGGGATAAAGTTTTGTTCGTGATTCATAAAAATATAAAGAGGCGGGGCAAGCGTTTTGTTGATGTTGGATGCAAGGTTTCGGATTTTTATGAAAGAGTTGTTGGGTCCCTTTAGGTTAAATGTATTTGGTGATATCAATGTAATCGGAATACATATACAGTATACAGGATATTTTGCTTAAAAAAATATAACGTAGGCTTATATCTTATTATAATTGTCACCTTGGCCACCAGCCCTACACTTTTTTGTTTACCTTGATATCTAAAGTTACAACGGTTACAACGAATCAAAATGTTATCAAGATAAAGTAGCAAACAAATACCTACAACTTTTATAAAATTTCGTTTGCTCCGAAAATTTACAAACATTTGTTTTCTTTTGTGTTTGTTAAGTTGAAATGATTCTTAGTCAAAATGTAAAAATAAATCGGGATTTTTTACATTTCCAATTTTGTAGGAAATATGCCTATCTTAAGATAAAAAGTGACTTTTTTTTTAATTCAATCAAATTGTAAAACTATGCAGAAGCTATCGAGATCTACAACCTTCGCTACCTTCGATCGTCGCATTCATTTTAATAAGCTCAAATATTTTGATCTAGGAACTTATTCAGTGGATTTTCTAAAACTCTTCTACTAATAGATGAAATTCTTGACTTTGTGGCAGTGGCTTATATCGTGACTAAAGAGAGCGTTCAGGGCTCGTTGATTTTTCCATTTATGCGACACTCTTCGGCAGTTATTTAAATTGCCGCATATTAGATGATTATGTCGAATACACTCAACTATATTATTCACTCAATCTAATGATCCATCAAAAACCGGTTCTGAAGTGTAATGTGACTTTTTAACTCTCAACTTCCCATGGTTGCCTATTTAGGGAATCTAAGCTTCTTGCGGCAAGGATCATTGCCACTTACCGGAGGATCGATTCTAGGGTTGCCGCGGATATACGGCTGATTTAATCGGATATCCGGTTTGGCGGGATACCAAATTACTCGTCCGCATATCCGGTATTTTTTAATTCAATATAAATATTAATTTTGTCACCTATATTCAGTGAAACCAATATATTTGTAAAAATATTACTTTATTTTACCATATAATTAAGTAAAAAAGCATTTAAACACAAAAGTTCTTACAAATCGACTTTACATGAAATCAAACAAAAAATAAGAGAAAACAAAAAATATATCAACGTAAAATGTTTACTCAGTGGAATGTTGTGGTGTAAAAAATATGTGATCAGACTGGTGCTACTATGTCGTATTATTATATCGATTATTATCCGGCCGGATACGGACTCCGGCTATTAGTAGATTGGATATTCAGTTAGGCCGCTTAGTACAAATTACTACCCGCGGCATCGCCAACTAGCACTCCCTGACCTAGAAGGCTGTGAAACTAAGAAAAGGAGTAGTCAATATGACCACTCGAGTTGGGAACGAAACTAAGTGATGTAAAGAGTATATTTCGAGTTCAATATAAAATATGTATAAAATTGTGAAATTTGTGCATTTGCAGTAAACAAATTATACAAAGCAGGTAATTTATTGTGTTAATGGCAAGGACATTCCCGCGTGTTCGTTAAAACATACTCTTAACTCTACTACACTATACTATACTTCCTTATTATTCTACATTATTCAATTAAATTTTTGTAGTTATAGTTAGGGCCTGATTGCTCTGGTACAAGGTGTGTTTCCACAAATATCTATTATAATTTCAGAGTTGATAATACCTAGTAATATTTAAAATAACTGAAAATTTAATATTCACATACTGTCTGCCTGAAGTATACAAACAAGCCCTTAAGGTTTTTATTTTGTGGCTTTATAATAATATTGTCCACTTACCTATTGACTTTGACTCTGCCTTTTTACTCCACCTCAGTTTTACTTAGGATACCTAATCACTTTTTATTTGTAGCATTATTGTATTTTGATTAAGGATTGTAGGGTGGTTTTGGTACGTGTTGTAATCATTAAAGTGTGTTTGAGCTTTGATTTAAGTTCAGTCGCTTACTTGAGAACATTGACTTTTAAATAATTGTGTATAATAGTGTCGAATGAATGACGTTAACCTGTTGTGTTCCCAAATGTAGAAAAGTGTGAATTTTTTCATTTCAATTAAGAGGGAAGAATCATTCCAAGCAAGAATACTCGGGATAAGTTTTGTTTTTCTATTTTTGTAGGCAGTGCCTAGACATGCACACTGTATTCCTAGAGGCTGTGCCTAATATTACGTGCGAAATGTATGACATTAATTAATTGGGTGATTTTTCAATTTTTTTACCTAAAAATACTTTGCAATACCTGTTAACTTTACCCCCAAGGTGGTTGTATTGTATCCAACGACTGTCTTGACCGAGGTCTTGGTCTAAGGCAGGCAATTAAAGCAAATATATATTTTAGGTGTGTGAACTCCATTTTAGGCCCAATGAAATTGAAAGTGCTACAACCCATATTATGGAATACAAATACAAATTTTAATTTTTTTGATAATTATTTATAATAATACTTAGGTGCAGTACCAAGTATCTTGCCTAATTATCCCAGCTAGCTATCAAAACGCTAGACATCTAAAAGTGAGCGCCCCAAGCAAAAATGTAAAAATTAGAGTGCCAGCAAATTGAAAAAGGTTTAGCTGAGTGTTGTGGTTGTCAAAGCTTATCAAATTGATTAAGTCTTTCTCATCACTCAATGAAGCATTCAGCAAAATAATAAAAACCCAGCTTAGTAAATGCTAGCTGATAGCAAAGGGCTAACATAATGTATTCTTTATTAATATTGATAAAGCTCCTCAGCTCACTTAAACTTTATTATCTTTATTTCTAAAAGTATGTTTGTATCAATATAGCAAATGGGTGTTACTGTCAAAAAAATTGTATATCATGACAAAAGCCAACTGAACTTACCTCTCGAATTACATACACGATGTTAATACTGTAGAGAAAGTTCTTATTGAAGCTGCTTATTTTCTAAAACTACATATCGCACAACTCTATGTAGAAGACAATTTTAACATTGTAAGTTATATTTTAACATCAGTAACAGATCAAATCCCAGCTAAAAAAAATCTATTATATTTATGAAAGAACAAATAGTTTTACTAAAAACCACTTCTAAATATGTTCACCCTATTTTGTAGCCTTTTATTTTCGATATCACACTTGCATATTAATTTTATATGCAGTTCTGGAAACGGTCTTTAAAGAATTTCTAAGTAGTTATGTATTCTTGCTTTAGTTTATATATACTTTGAGATATATTTTAAATAAACCACTGCATATTTATAAATCAATAGCCATAGTCCTTATTTTTTACCTCATAACATATTATAATTGTTAAATTACATTATTATAATAATTATTATGTTCCTTTGTGTGAAGGGTATGGCTCCCAAACGATTTTTTGTTTTTATTTTGGTAAATTGCATGTAATTGACTATTAAAAATAATTTAGGTAGGTATTTTTTTGAAGCCAGTAACAAAAGCAGTTTATATATGAATTGATACGTTTTTTATTGTCAGAGCTTGATCCCTATCCGCGACGCCATCTTATATTTAGATATACGGCCTTCTAGTTCATGGGGTGTTGCTCCAGCCTATACAATATTAATGGCCACTACTTTGAACTTCGATTAGTCACTTTAATGGCTTGTTAAACTAACCAATGCTTTGCATGTGGCAATATCATCCATTAATAGATGTATGATATAGCAGTTACTAATTTGAGTTCAAAGTAATGGCCCTAAGAGGAATAATCATCATTTGACGGTGTCGATTTCGTCCACCGACAATCTAAAGCGCCCAGATGAAACTAACAACGGTGTAGTAAATTATTATCCAACGTATCGACATCACCAGGATAATTTATTACCGGTTAGAAGGATTAAGATAACGATGCTAATTATGTGTAATAATATTATATTACGGCTTCAACTGGACACAAATGCAATTACTATAGTGCTTTTGTGGTAAACCCTATGTTACTTTCAGATTATCTTCATGTCAGCTCATTCCTTAGGAAAATATTTCAGAAAATGCATTGGTTAATTTGCTACATATAATACGGAATAATTCAAAATAGGCAGATATAGAAATTTATTATCATTACTGAATAATTATACAATTAAAGGTGAATTTAGAATTATTTTTCACTAGTTCGCTTAGGTGTTCTTAATTTTTTCGAAAAGGCTACTATAAATTACAATTCTTTGGCCCCAATCATTTCGACACATTTACACTACCCGTTGTACTACCGAAATTCAATCGTGCTGTTTATTTTTTAACTTCATTCACAAATAATAGATGGCAGTGCCCATCAGGTTCATTTGAAATTAATTTTTCTTCAAAATATATTATTTGAGAATTCTTTAATCGTTTTAAAACAAATAATAATACTATGATTATTTTTATACAAACACAGCAGCAGAAAAATGCATTTGATCTGGAAATTAAGAAAGATAGGAGATTGCCTTCCAACTTGGTTTTGGCCACGACATCGACAGCGAGATAAGTGTTGAGAAGATACCATCCTTTCTCGTTCTTATTTCCCCTAATTTAACAATTTTTTCCATCTTATTTGTTGTTTTTATTAATATCGTAACTTATTATGTGCCTGTATGATCAGTTAGTAATAGTATGTCATTTGTATCAATTTATTTACTACCACCATATACTCACTTATTTAAAAATTAGGTTTCTAGGACCTGTTGAAAATATATGGTTATTTATTTATTTATTTGCGTAAATGAGTAGGGGAAGTATGCCAATTCATGACAAACTAACAACAACTTTAAACAATTATGACATTATGTAACTGAAACAAATATTTAAAGATTCATCTATCGAATGAATGCAAAATCACATAATTTAAAAAAGGATTTGTTTAGGCAGTATTTTAATAAATCCATTATACCATCCACTGGTAATGTTGTTGTCTCGTTTATTACGATGTCCCTTTCGAACTTGCTCCTAGTGATACTAAAGGACTTTTTTTAATGGAACGTTTGCATACAGGTTTTCAACGTCCAAACTAACAAACTGATCTGTTGACTATTAGTTCTACAAACCCTTACAAATAATGTGGTGTCGTTTTAATGAGATTTGATTATCAGAAGAAAGAAGTTTGCAAGATTTTAGGGGCATTCATCTAGGGATATACTATTTCCTCTCATTAGTAGCGATGTGTTAAACAATTCGAGGTTAAAAATATTAAAAACTTACTGTACTTCGTGACACCACGCCTTGGTTGCCGTGCAGGTTATGTAGCTCAGATCAGGGATCAATCTACGAAAGGTGAGAAAAAATGACAACGACACTTTGGTGAAAGCAATAGTGTTATCTATTGGTCAAAGCGTTAACGAATTTATGCCTTACACGATTATGATAATGCGTGAGTCTTTTCGACTGCAGTATACTTGGAATTATTTTTAAAAGTCTCAGTCACTGTTTATAATAAAGTTTAAGAGCTGTCTTGTGTTTTATTTATGGTTAGCTATTACCATTTAATTTCGATAGGTATTTAAACGTTTTTGATGTCAGATTAGTTTAGCTTAATTTCACTTAGAGCTTACATTGTACTTTAACTATGCGAAAGATTCTGCTGTGAAATAGTCTTCCTTAGAACTTTGACAAAATTTATCGTAGACTTACCACTTTACGTTGGTAACCACAAGCTCACGCACATGTGTGCTGCGAAACTCAGTTTTGGCTAAGGAATTAGAGTAGGTTAGAAGACTCGGAACAGTACGCGCATGTGTGCTGTAGCAAACTGGTTGAGCGGAATTGAGTGAGAACAAAGTCTCTCGAACTGGCGATCCACTTGAGGATTTATATAATGAAATGTGCAGTTGTATATTTAAGATTCATAATCGCTTGAGTTGATCGCTCACGTTGTTTATAATATGCCTTGAATGTTTATATAATAATTTTGAAGTTCATGTTCAAACTTAGGACAGGGTGATCTCTACTTTAGTAGTTCCCAATTTAGTTGCTGTAAGTCAGTAGTAGAAGTATAAATTTAATCATATCAAGAATGTTGAGCAACTAACAACAACGTTAAACGAATTATTACATTATAAGACTGAAAGGAAAGGTTCATCCATATAAAACAATTAAATAATGAATTACTACTGTTCAGGGCTAATGCGCCTAAACGTTTCACTATTATATTCTTGGGCTGCCAACGTGCGAAATTGCAGCTCGATTAACCAAATCACCCAAGTAATTATACAGTTATTGTTCAAACCAACTAAACACATTAGGTCACATGTCGACACATTGTTTGCTAAATTGTGGTTTAATTTTTAGCAACACTGCAAAATTTTGACTTTTAAATTATTGACCGTGCCGGGATTTCATGAACCTCATTGTGAATCTACGCAATGCCATAGTTTATTTTCGTTTCGAAATGATTCTATGCGGACTTTTTGAAGCGCGTTAATTAGCGGAAAAACATTTGTTGGCTCGTATATTTCAATTTAAATTGCTCATGTTTATAAAATAGCTGTCCCAAATTGTTTTAAAATTCACACGACATTATTGGTACGCGACTAAATAAAATAAAGTGCTTAAGTGTCTTCTTCTTATGTTGCTGAACTTGTATCTTGGGTTTGAGCCTCATCAAATTGCAATTACCGTCCAACGCGTTGTCTTCATGATTGTCATCTCTATGATAAATATGCACGTTCCTGAGCCGTAATGCTTTGCTCTGATATATTGTAGAGTATCCGCTCTGTTTGGTCAACATCCAAATGTAAGATCAAAGGTGAAGTAGGCCATCCCCTGATTTTAAGCCCTCTTGTAAAAGAAAGGAGGCGCCAGCCGCTTGAAGTGAAAGCATAACAGGCTATAACAGATATTCGAATGCAAATTCACATGATCTTAAAAAAAATAATTATTCACGCAGTGTCCTAATAATTCCAATATGCCATCGACTGATAGTGTTGTAGTATCGTTTACTGTGACGGCGACGACCTCTTTCAGCTTGATCCTAATGACCCTAAAGGACTTTTATAATGGAACGTTTGCTAACAAAATGGTCTGTCGGCTATTAGTTTTACAAAATGTTTGGAGTTTTTCACGAATGATTTGGTGTCCTTGTGAAGAGATTTGTTTATCAGAAGGAAGAATTTTCAAGATTGAACGTTAGAGAAATAGTAATATGTCTGAATTCATAAACGAACAGACGTTTTAAGGACAATCATTTAGGGATGTTTTAATTATTCTCATCAGCAGCTATATTTTGAACAATATCTCGTAGAAATGCTTGATGCTTATGGTTGCATAATGTTTCGCACATCATATTATCATGCTGTATTTCGTGATGCCACGCCTTGGTCGTAGTGCAGGTTATGTAGCTCAGATAAGAGATCGACCTACGACAGGTGAGAAGATGACAAGAAGACACTTTGGTGGAAACTATAACAATATTGTCTATTGGTCAAAACCCTTAACGAATACTCGATTATGATAATACGCGAGTTTTTTCGATTGTCGTATACTTGTAATTATTTTGAAAGTCTTAATCGCTGTTTATAATAAAGTTTAAGAGTTGTGTTATGTTTATTTATGGTTAGCTTTTGCTACTTAATTTAGGCAGGTATTTGAACGTTTTTAACGACAGATTAGTTGAGCTTAATTTCAATCCGAGTTTACACTGCATCTTGACTATATGACAGATTCTACTGTGAAATTACCTTCTCTAAAACTTTAACAAAATTTATCGTAGACTCGAATTTACTACTTTAGGTAGATAATCCACAGTCCATGCATACGTGTGCTGCAAAACTCAGTTTGCCTAGGGAAATAGATTGCAGGTTAGAACCCCCGAACACTACGCACATGTGTTCTGTAGCTAACTGGCTGAGCGGGATTGAATGAGAACAAAGTCTCTCGAACTAGTGATCCGCGTGAGTACTTATATAATGAAATTTGCTGACAGTTGCATGCTTAAGATTCATAATCGCTTGCGTTGATCGCTCCTGTTGCTTATAATCGGCCTTGAATGTATACATAATATTTTTTAAATTCAAGTTCAACCTTAGGATAGGGCAATATTTATTTAGTAGTTTATTCGCTTAAGTAGTTCACAATAATATAGTCGCTGTAAATCAGTAATAGAAGTGTGAATTCAAGTATGTCAAAAATTTGGAGCACCTAACAACAACGTTAAATGAATTATGACATTATAGAAATGAAAGGTTAAACGTTCATTTATATGAAAGAATTAATTAATAAATTACTACTGTTGAGTGCTAATATACCTAAACGTTTCACTACCATATTCTTGGGCTGCCAACGCACTAAATTGCAGCTCGATTAACCAAATCCCACAAGCAATTATACAGTTATTGTTCAAACAAACTAAACCTATTAGATCACAATTGTCGACACATTGTTCGCTAAATTGTGGATTAATTTTTAGCAACACTGCAAAAATTTTACTTTTAAATAATTGGCAGGGCCGGGATTTCATGAACCCCACTCATTGTGAACCTACGCAATGTTGCTGTTTATTTTCGTTTTAAAATGATGCTATGCGGACTTTTTGATTCACCTTAATTTGCGAAAAAACATTTGTTGTCTCGTCTATTTCATATTAAATCGCTCATGTTTATAAAAGAGCTGTCCAACATTGTTGTTTTAAAACACGCACAACAATATTGGTACGCGACGGAGTAAACTAATCAAGTTATATATTAATTTGGAATGCTAAAATTTATCGAACCTTACATTGCTGAACTTGGATCTTGGATTTGAATCTCATCAGATTGCAATTACTCTCCGACATTTAAACATTAACTATAGACATGTACACTGTAGATTTTTATGTTATTTGTCAGTTTGTTAATATAATAATGATTAATCTCAATTAGGGAAAGCCGAGTTGTATCGGTCAGAACAATCTTCTGACCGATACAACTCGGCCAGACCAGACAGTATCATATACTCAAAGTCCACAATAGTTGGCGCACATATATTTACAATAAATGCATAACAAGATCAGCCGTAAACGTGTCTGGTTAGTTTGAGGGAGGACTTAGACCACGTGTCTTAACCTAAGATTATGTTTGTTGATGATTATCAATCGCTATGCCAAGGAGAATCCTATTCCATCGGAAATTTATTGGCTAGCCATTGTGTCCATCCGTGTAATATTGACCATAAATTATTCGGGTAATATTGGAAGATCGTAAAATTAACTTCAGCCCTTTCCTTTCAGATTTTTCCTACAAATTCAGTTGACACTCTTCCAAGTAGAGCTGCAGCAGTCAAGTATGGTGTTCTAAAAAGTCCTCTTTTCAGATTTTTCCTACAAATTCAGTAACGAAAGGAGGAAGGGATGAAAGGCACATGAAAGCTGCAACCCAAAACGTGCTAATTGACACTATTTCAATTAGAGCTGCAGCAGTCAAGTATGGTGTTCTAAAAAGTTCCCATGGGGATAGAATTTAAAAAATCATAGATGACCAAGGAATCAAATTAGCTCTAGATTTAGGAAGATTTCGCTTGACATTCCCAGAAGGGCATGCGAAATAAGTTTAGTTGGGTTGCACACATGAAAGATTTAGATAGCATATTATTGTAACTGACCAAGAAAGAGTTTTGCGGGCTGGCAATTTGACTTGGCTGAAAGATTGAAAATTCCAGAGCATTCGAATAAAACTAAAGGGCGGACCCCTCTTTTAGAACTATCGAGTTCACAAGTCTGCTAAGATGACTATGGTTTAATCGGTGTCAAGTTAGCCGTTTTTTGCTAAGCTGAGAGATTTAATGGACAAGTTAAAAAACTCACATAAGTAGAAAGAGGTCGTTCAGTTACAATAATGTTATGCATAAATGCCACAAGATACCATTTTATCCCCACACCATTAATCCCGGAAAGAAAATAACTGAGCGGCTGAAGATTGGAACACCTGCAGGATCAACTTTTGTGGTACAAATAATGGCTGGATGAATGATCCCACATTTCTTAAATGGATGTAGCTTTGTAAAACGCAGACTATAACACGATTAGTTAATTGCTTAACAATTGGTCCATATGCCGGTGTTAATATTTATAGGTATGGGTCGTAGAGTTGACGACAACTGGACGAAGGCGCCACTAAATTTTCTAGTATGAATATATCAATGATTAGGGTAGTAAAATTTAGAAAAATACCCTATCTAAGAATATTGAGAAACCTGAAAATAAATTGTTTAAACTCAACATCACCTTGACTTCAGCATACCAAAATAAACATCAAAGATCACACTGAAGCTATTTATTTAGATATAAAATATATTCTGACACATTAAGTCCACACTAGAACATTTATTAAGTCTCAAACCTAATTGAGATTTTGGTATCGCACTTAAAATAATAAATATAAGATTCTTTAAAATAAGTCTCACCAAAATTATAAGATCATTAACCCTTAATCTTAAATTCTAAAACATCAATACTGCCTAGTTAAAATCTGAATTTTAAAAAGTTCTGACTAAGTAACAGACAATCACAGAACGCCCTAAATAAAGATTAATCCCCTAAATTAAAGATCAATTATAAAT
The DNA here is from genome assembly GCA_016904865.1 of Pissodes strobi. Classification (NCBI taxonomy): domain Eukaryota; kingdom Metazoa; phylum Arthropoda; class Insecta; order Coleoptera; family Curculionidae; genus Pissodes; species Pissodes strobi. The sequence goes on along the minus strand of MU186031.1, from coordinate 92,793 downwards.
TAATCCCATGGCAGCGATCATATCAGTGGACAAATAAACAGTTTAAAAGAAATATTAAATCAAATAAATTAACCTGCCAATGAAAATCTACAGGGGTAATCGAAATGAGCTCAATTCGATAATTTGCTTGTATTCAAAAATGTAAAATAGTGGTTACGTAAGACGGTCAACTGTTATTGGGCTTACAGCCAATTACAGTAAAGTATACACAATACAAAAAGTAAATCAGATAATTACAATAATATAAGCAAGGCATTCGCTAACCGAAACCATATCAGAAACGATAATCAAGTTCGATAATAATAAGAAAGGTGATTATAGGGACTACTTGTAAGTCCTTTCCACCTAGTCACACGCAATTGGAATTCCGCGCTGCGGTTGGTAGCTATTTCCTAACTTAAACGGCTACTTGGCTGGCCCCGATTAAGGCTTTTTACTGTTTCCTGTGAAGCTGCATGTCACACCATGCGGTCAGCATCACTTCGACAAGAAGGTCTTAAACGAGCAGGAATGAAACTCGAAAAACTTTCTGGGCCAAGGAAAAACCGGCGGAGGATGGATCCTAGTTAAATTATAAATAATTTTAACTATCTAATATAGAAATACAAGGATGTACCATACCTTTTAAAAGGGTAACCTAACTTTGCATAAAGTACATTTATGGAGCGCGCTTTTTACTCACTTTTGCGAAAGACTAAAGACCATCAGTTTCGACTGTCAAAAAAAATCAAGTATTACCAAAAGAACCAGATCGGAATGCATACTATAGCCGAAACTATATATCTATAACCTTTGCTTTGTACAAGGATCATCAAAGTATAAGCAAACGAAAGAAAACACTTTTATGTATACATAGACCAAGACTGAATTTCATAAGAGATCCAGTGAGGTCAGTCATCTCAATCAAACTCATTTGGAAGGGATTAAAACTTTGACATTTTTATGCGATAGGTGTGGTGGGCAAAATAAAAATTGTATAACAGTCGCTACATGTGCTAGATAGTTTTTAGATGCCCACAAGACTTAAGTTTAATAGAACTAATATACCCTGTTACAGGGCACTCATTTCTTCCCAGCGATCGCGCAAGTTTTAAAGAAAGAAGAAATAATTAGTAATCCAGAACAATATCCCAAATAACCCAAGTTATCTGGGGCAATACATTAAAGCATTCAGTCAATTTGTTGTTAGTTATTTGTATGGGAAAAGATTTTGAAGCTGCCAACTGGAAAGAAGGGGCCTATGGGAAGGCACTTAAAATGTTTAGTTGTTAAACGTATTATTTTGACTACGACCCAAAATGGACTAAACGTTTTAGTACTATCAAAAAGTATTTGTAAAGTTGCAAAAAATGTTAGGATGATTAATCCCGATGTAATCGAAATGGGAGTTGAAGTTAACCCCTTAAAACTTGGAGACGGTAATAAACTTTTACCAAAACATTTAGGTGATCAATGGGAAAAGTTGGAAACTCTTCAGTTTTATCGTAATATTTTGATGGCAAATAATCTACCAGAAAATAATATTGAAACTGAAGTAGATGAGGCAGATAAAGAACTTATTGAAGGGGAAGCAGACGCTTGCGAAGAAATATCAGACTTGGTTTTTTTAAAAAAAGTATTATTACAACAAATAATCAGTTACTTAATAAATAATAAAACCTTTGTTTATCCAAGTGTTTGAAGCCAAACCAGCCATCTCCAAACTTAAATTGCTATTAGTTACTTCACTAATATTAAAATAAATATTTTTTTATTGTAAGAGTAATTTAAATATCAAAATAAACATATATTACAAAAAGAAAACGTAAAAAAAAAATTTTTAACGTTGTATTAGAAAATTTCGTCTCCTGAAAAAAATACAAAACGGAAATTGCTGGTTTTGCTTCTATACCCGTCAAATATATCCTTTGGGTAGATTCGTAATATAAATTCGGCTGCAATATGATTCTATATAAGTTGGCTCGTTCCCTCTGCACTCTCGAACAAATCAATTGAATTTATAGATGAGAAAATGGCAAAGGATTACAACCACTATCACATTTTGATAGTCACACAGAAGCCCTATTCGTATTTAAATCTAAAGCAGTTGTTATCGCTAGCCCCAAATAAATTAAATTTGACCCAAATCATCCATATCTATTTAATAATGGCTATCACGCAGTTCTCAGCGGGGTCCATCCATAACTGGGAAAATGCTTTCGGGCGTTTCGGGCACTCGAGCGGAGAGACCGTTTTCACGCCAATCAGTGTATTGAGCTGAATAAAAAGTGTAACACTTTCTATTCTGGTCATTGGTTTACCCATGGATTTAACGAAACTTTTTAAAAATCTTGAACCAAAATGGAAATGTCTGAAGCTAGAAGGCCACTAAGAGGATTACTCATTTCGAGTTGTATGTATATCGGCTATATAACAGAACATTTCGAGAACCCTTTTAGTACACACAATTTGCATTAACAGTGGTCAAGAGAAAATGATAAAATGTGGTTGTTTCAAAAATGTGTATCTAGTTTTTCAACGACTTCAAGCTTAGTAGGATCCGTTCTGCCATTTATTTCCGAAAATGTTCGGATAATCTCCACCACTTTCTTTTAAGGGATAGAGCAAAGAGTGTTTAACCAAAAATAATCGAATTTATCTGGCCCCTAAAGTGGCCACGCGTTCTACTATATCTTTAATTTAAGAAAATTTTGCAAAAACGGATTTTAAAATTTAAGATGACTATTACGCCCCCTGGCGACCATTTTGGAAACTTAAAAATAATATCCAACATTTTCATTTGGGCGCTTTACTCATAACTTTTTTTATCGTAAGTCTTTACGGCAATTACTTTTCAAAATATAGCCGACGGCCTGTCTTAGTTGGCCACCCGGTACATATAATATACTATGGTGACCGAAAGTGGCACTTTAAAAATTAAATGATATAAATAAGTTTAATATATTTTTTAAAACCAGAGATATTAACAACAAATCGGATCCCTGAAGAAAACCCACAGATTTAAATACACATTTAAGTGCACCAACTCGTTCATATTTTTTACTACAAAATAAAAATGTTATTAAATTAGATAATCATATTTTTTGCATTTCTACATTAATAACATTAATATTCGGTCATGTCATAGTTTATTCAATTGGAAATATATATTATTTTCTTTTTTAGTAATACCGACATTTTTCTTCACTCGAGTGTAAAATGCCTGTATGTATCCCGTATTATTTTGAGGTATTTCACAATCCCGGAACTCCTAGGATTAAAATAATAAATCTAGGGATTATCCAATTACATTATGAAACTGGTTTGATCCAGTTTTGTTATTTCGTGCTCCGATGAGAAATCTTTAAATTTTATTTAAAGTTTTATTCCTTCCACGCAGAAAAAATAAGAGTATTTTATAGTAATTTTTCATTTTATTTGAGTCTTTTCTGTGTTAAGCAATTTTAGAGAGACGTTCGTTTGGTTATTCCGCAGAAGCAAATATTACTCTATGAAAGTGTATTTTTTTAAATTTTGTGTTATTCTGAAGAATAGTTTACATTTATGTATAAAGCTTGCTTAATAAACATTATGCAGGGTGTCAGAAACTAATGGTCATAAATGATAGGGATACAGAAGAACTTAAAATAATGTCAGTGCTTTAAATATTTTTGTCCTACCTATCTGGCCTCCTTAGAGATGTACAGGGTTTCAAAGTTAATAATGTTACAAACTGTGACGTCATTCGTATAATTTTAAATACCATGTCTTTAGAAACCTCTTATATGAATTACACTGAATATATTCAAAATGCTCCTGACACCTCTTTCATACAATTTATTAATTAAAATAAGCTAAATTAAACTAAAAAAAAATTGATGTTTTAAAATTTTATAATCTGCAATATTAGCATTTTATTCATTTAAACAAATCTCCTATAATATTCTATTTCAATAAAAATCAGTTAAATGAATTGAGTTTTTATTCCGCTAGCGCTCTTAATGGAATGAACCATTAATGAATTTCCTGCTTTACATTTTTTAAGCTCTTTCTATAAATCCAATCAAATTTGGCCATTGAAATATTTCAAATTGAAGTCAGGATTAAGTTGATATTATTAGCTACTTTTAATAAACTGGTTTTAGGGTTTTAATGCCCCTTAATAAAGCGTTTTGACGCCAGTTATGAGGTAGGTGTTGGAGATTATGTTTATTGATCATCTTATATATATGCGTTTAGTATTGCGTGCATGTATCCTCTTCAATGTTGGCTCTTTAGCTCAAAAATTCTGTATGATAAATATTTGTACGAAATAATGCTACAAGGTTGCATTTATCACAGAATTTTAAGGTAATTTCACTGAGCATTAAAGCCAAAATGGTAAATGTCACTCAGATTTGTCCTCAACATTAATTTTTTTCAAGCATTCATCTTCCTTAGTTAGTTTTTTATTTATGCACGAGCTGTGTTTGACAAGGCTATTTCCTAAGTACTTGTGACATCTGGTGTCAGTAATCGGCGAACTCAGTAGCATTTTTCTAAATTACCGAATACGATAAGGGGTTAATTTGGATCGTTCTAGCACCGAAATGCTTCCCTGTCTCTAAAATGTCAAAAATTAACTTTCCTGGGAAAATGTAAAAACATCCATTCCTTAGTAAAAAAAAATTAAATTTTAATTTTGTTTTTCGAAAAGTATTTTTTTAAGCCGATTTCCTGACGAGGACCTATGCCAAAAACTATGTTAGAAGACACTAAGAAAATGACGATGCCTTTTATTTAAACTTTTCGTTACTTCGAGTTATGATACGACACCACGTAATATTTTACTACTGAAAAACCGATATGTGAGTAGAATATACCAAAAAATCGTATCGATTGGATTGAAAATGAAGAATTAAAAATTTCTTTTGTATTCCATGCAAAATTTTTAATCAAAAAAAGACTTCCAATAGAAGCGTAACATCAGTTTTACCTGGAAAGTATGTAAAAGAACCACCCATTAACGGAAAGTCAGTGACTACGGTAAGAGTTTTAGGAAAAGAAATTGATATAATTGACATTGTTATATTAAGATTCTGAGATTGTTAAGATTTGAAAGGCATGTGATTTTTTGAAAAGGAAATGGTAGAAGTTCTTGCGCTTACTTGTCAGTAGAACCGAAGAACATATCAACGAAGAGAAAACAAAAAACACCTATAGACAATGGTCACATCACAATTAACAAGTTAAAAGTCACATAATTCTAAATTAAAAAACAAAAACGATGGCTGAACCACGCTGTTGGTGAAACGACAAATGTGTCGTTGTTGACATTGAAAGTCTTGACAAGTAGACTGATGGCGCAGGAAGTGATCCGCAAAATTAGCGGTAATTTTAAATCTTAAAGCCTAAGTGTTAAGTCCAGAAGACAAGAATAAAGTTCCTGATTTTATAAATTAAGTCTGGAGAACAGACTGGCTGCCACTAATCTAATAAAGAATAACTAAATTAAAAGCAAATATTAGCCCGACCCAATCTACAGGACTGCCCCCCCCTCTCCCCCCCTCTTTTGGGTTGTTCGAATTCGTATTTGACAATTGATAAATACATTTTTTGTTAAGGGCATTTATAATCAGTGCAGTAGAGATGGGCAAGACTGACTCCACCAGTCAGTCTTGCCCATCTCTACTACACTGATTATAAATACCTTTAATAAAACATTTATTTATCAATTGTCAAATAAGAATTCAAGCAGCCCAAAAAAGGGTGAGGGGGGGGGGGGGTGGTCAGTATTGTAGATTGGGTCGGGCTCATGTCTGCTTTTAATGTAGTTATTCTTTAATTTAAGTCTTTCGTTTTTTCAATTTTTTCAATCTGTTCGAGTTCAGTTTGTCTTGCCCATCTCTGCCACATTAATATTGTCACGAATAGTTTAGGAGGTTGTCGCGTTTAAAAAAAAAAGAATAACTTCTCAGAGAAGAGCCATGGTGCGATTAGTACCATGACGGGGTCTTTTGGTTAGACTTAACGCTTCCCTCAATCGGCCACTGTATGTTCTATTCGTGATGACACGCCTTGCTTAGCGTGCCGGGGGGTAACTGGCAGAGACCGGGGCCGAGTTACGTTGGATAAGAAGAGATGATAAAGTAAGCACGTTTAGTTTATAACAATAACAATGTATTAACGATTAAACTTTAACAATGACTATTGGTCAGAAAATGAGATTCTATTATACCCGATTACTAAGGTGCGCATGTTTTCTCGAGTTGAGGTACTATTTATAGGTCTTATAATTATAGTTTTTCTTAAGAGTTGAGTTTTAATTAAGAGCACTAGCATATTTCACTAAACTTTTTAACTGACTATTTAGACACTTGCTTTTCTCAGAACTCTGACAAACTTCTTGATTTGACTTTACTACGGTGGTTGAGAAACCCCTAGTCTTAGCGCTGCCGTCAAGTGGTTAACCGGTGCTAGGTTTTGGTAAGGAATAAAGGAGTAGAACCTAAAGCAGCTGTCTAGCTAACTTTAGGAGCGGATAGAACCCGAAGGCAGCGGTCCTGGGAGCTGGTTTAGGTGAGAACAAAGTTTGACGAACTGAAAGTTCGGTAGTGTATTTATATTAAAAAAGTGATGACCATTGCATGCTTAAGGTTGAAAGTCGCTCCCGTTGATTGTTCGCGTTGTTTATAGTTTGCCTTTAATGTTTATATAACAATCTCCAAGTTCGAACTTAGGATATGGTGATATTTCTTTAGTAGCTTATGCATTTTAGTAGATTACAGTATTAATACCCTTAATCAAAAAAATCTATCAATCATAAAACATGAATTAGCAACCTAAAGAAAGGGGGGAGGGGGGGCAGTTTGGCTTTTAATTTAGTTACTATTATTCTATTATACACTTAATTAAGCACTTTCTCTTTTTTCAAAACAAAAAAACTTTTTAGGTCATCGCTAATATTCTCAATTATATTATATAATATTGATTACATCCGGTAACCTCATCTAGCTTAGTGGCAGCCAGTCAGTTATCCAGACTCACTTTATAAAATCAGGCACTTTATTTTTGTCTTCTGAATTTAACACTTAGGTTTTAAGATTTAAAATTGCCGTTAATTTGGCGGATTACTTCCTGCGCCATCAGTCTACTTGTCAAGACTTTCAATGTCAACAACGACACATTTGTCGTTTCACCAAAAGCGTGGTTCAGCCATCGTTTTTGTTTTTTAATTTAGAATTATGTGAACCTTTTTAGAAATGTGACTTTTAACTTGTTAATTGTGATGTGACCATTGTCTATAGGTGTTGTTTGTTTCCTCTTCGTTGATATTCTTTGGTTCCACTGACAAGAAAGCGCAAGAACTTCTACCATTTCTTTTATATTTTACTCGATGCAAAAATTCACACAAAAAATCACCATTCTCACCTTACACACTTAATTTAATGCCTTTCAAATCTTAACAATCTCAGAATCTTAATATAACAGTGTCTAGGTAACACTGATGATGGCTTGGGCCGAAAGTGCTCTATTATGCTTCTATAGGACGTCCTTTTTGGATTAAAAATTTTGCATGGAATACAAAATGTGTTTAATTTAGTATGTTTCGTACATGCACACCGTCTTTACTCTTCACTTACTTAATGTATGTATTTATTAATAGCAAACTATCTAATATTACTAATACATTCTACAACTACATTCATGCCTACCAATCGTATGTGTTTGAAAAATAAACAAATTTTTAAGCAGTCAAAATGGCATATCATATACGATTTAATAACATATAAAAAAGTAACGCACTATATTAATCAAAAACATGTGTAGATAAAAAATGCATGCTCAATTAGAAGGCTGACACTCAGATTCATCGATAAGTCTTTTATTGTTTACGGCTAGGCCTACATTTTTGGGAGGGCACAGAGTGGGCACCTCATATTTATTTTAAGGGGCATATGCATTACACATTTCTTATAATTTAACAAGTTTTATATATCCTATGATGGAGAGTAAATAAATATAATAATGCACCCATTAATAAAGCATAATCCTCCTATTCTTACGAGTAGCGTCAAAATAGTCAATACAAGACCTTTATTTAAAGTTTTAGCAAGCAATTTCCTTTTCAATGTTTATAATTGCTAGTTCGCTCAAACGTTCATGTCCCATTTTATTTCTCATATAGTTTTTTAACCGGCTCAAGCAAGAAAATGTACGTTTACATCCCGCACTTGAGACGGTAGCCGATGTTGAAACAATTTAAAATGTTTATGGAAACGCTAATTTGTATTTTTTAAAGAAATTCAGAAAATATTTTCTACTTGAATGTTGTTTTCTTTTTCACGATTATGATTCAAGTGCATGAACTTGATCCGAATTCAAAAAATGTTTATTCTTCGGATGCAAAACATCAATACTACTTAATATTTCAGAATTATTTCCGAACCTCTTGATTATTTCAGACAAAATACGGTCAAGAGCTGGAATAAATATTTTCACATTAAAATCGGACCTTTCTAAAAGAGATTCGATATCCAAATGCTGAATGTTTTCTGTAAAATAAAATGCTTCGAATTTTTTAGGAATCTTCTTACGTTTATGCAGCTTTCAATATTAATTTCAACACAGATTTGTTCGGCTCCATTGTAAATGTTTCAAAGCATTTTAAGTCATTTTTCATATTTTAAATAGGACCACTGACCGATTTAATTAAGGAATTTGCAGCAGACATATCAGACGTATCTTTTTGAATAAAATCGCTGGCTCCTTTAAAAAGTATAAGAATATTGTGGAAAAACAGAGGGGAAAAATAAATTTAATGTCGAGTAATTTTAATAAACCTACAGCCTCTGGATATTTTGAGCGCTGTTCATTGGCCAAGGTGTTCACTCTATTAATTCTTGCTATAAAAATATATTAACCGCGACAAACGCCTAAGATGTTCAGACTGGGAAGTACGGAAAGATACCCATAGGTGTAGGGGTAACGATTGTGAAATTGTCTGGATTAAGATTTATGGTGATGGGATTGATTGAATATTTATTTTCTAAAACATTTTGGGTGGGCACAAATGAGGGCACCTCCATTTTGGCCCACCCGCAGTTACGTGCCTGGATACAGTCCTTCGAATACAAATGTTATCTGTAAGTCGATTGCGGTATTTGTTCTTAAAAACTTCATATTGGAGAAAGCACCACAAATGGTTGAATTTTTCTTTACTTAGTATAAACCAGTTACATTTTGTACCTGAGACTAATGCTTTAAAGCTAAATCCTTTTGAAACGCAATCACTTCCATTTCTGTTGCAGCGAAGTCTTCGCCAAAGTTCTCCATAACACAAGTTGCAAACTGATAGCAGATATTAATTTCCATAAAAGGTGAAATAACAAATTGCACCACTAAAGCTACTTCGTTGAAATCCTTGAAACAACTTTTAAAGTTATCCATTAAGTTAGAAACTATGTCTACATTATATTTACTGTCATAGGATTTCAATGGATTTTGAGATGCCTTTTCTGAAAGAATAGGAAATTGCTTAGCATTGCGGGTAATGAAGTTTTGTTCTCAAAACTCAAGCTTTTTACACCTTCGTATTTTTAAAATCTAAAACATGTTGTGCGATACCAGAATTACCTTTGCAAGCTACCGGTAGCTTGCTATCCACGGGTTGTCGACGCACTGGTTTAAACAAACCGTTGTTACTAAAGTGCAAGAAATATTTACCTAGTTGTTTCAAATTTATTGACCAGTATTGGAACTGCAACTTGGAGAACTCGTGTATGGTACTCAGGACCTCCTAGTTGTGGGTTCTTTTATATGTGACATGAACAGCAATATTTCCATAAACCGATCTACTTCTTCGATGCTAAGTCATATCGGTCGATTTGGATTTGTTTGACACTGTTGCTTAACAGTTTCATGATTAAAGTCTTCACAAGAGAGGTACATGAATAACTTACACGGACATGTAATTGCATTTTTTTTTTAATTTTTGGTGGTAATTGATATTTTGCTCTTCATATTCTCTGTAATAGATTTTTAGGTGTGATATAAAGGGGCAATGATTTTCGTCCTCAGCATCATAGTCACCATCGTGGTTTGCCATAGGCGGTTGTTGTTTTGGAG